>QLSS01000269.1:141590-168685 GCA_024372645.1 Trichomalopsis sarcophagae
CTCTCTCTCTCTCTCTCTCTCTCTCTCTCTCTCTCTCTCTCGCTCTCGCTCTCTCTCTCTCTCTTCCTCTCTCTATCACTTCGCACTGTCGAACGCGATCTCTCGTCAACGTATGTCGATGAGGCTCGAGACGTAACTGCCGAGCCGCGCTGCCGGGCCCGTCTGATAACGCGACCTAATTGGCCGCGCAAGGCGCGAGACGCGCTGATTGGCTGCTCGTCTCGCGCAATTAGCGGCTCACTTTCACGTAAATTGGCCAGCGACTTCCAAGTATTCCCGGGGCGCAGCTCGCGCCCGAGAACACGCGGGCCTCGCTGGAACCGATCGTCTTTTCTTTTTGATGGTTGAGGTTGCCCCGCAAACAACGTCGTGATTTGCGCGGCTGCGACGCACAACGTCGCAACTAATTGTCCGACAATTTTTGAATCAGAATTACCGTGAAAGATGGATCGGTAGAGTAGGACTAGTTAATTGGCCTCCTAACTCACCTGACTTAACATCTCTAAACTTTTATTTGTGGGGCTACCTGAAGAATGTTGTTTTTGAAGAGCGGCCTATAACTAGAGAAGACATGCAAGATCGCATTCGTCAAGCCTGTGCAGCGATTCCGAGACAGACTCTACTGAACACCGTACGACATTTTCAGCGTCGTTTAACTTTGTGCCTACAAGCAAATGGAGGCAACTTCGAACAGTTGCTTCATCGTTAAAATAGTGAGAGGCAAGGGGACTCACTTTAAACAAGCAATCCATCATGAGAGGCAAGGGGACTCACGTTAATCTAGCACCCCAGAGGAAACAGACCTTAGTACGTCCACGTCGTTATTTCTGAGTAACGCTAAACGTAAGGGCAACCTCATACAGGTCAATATTATTGAGGTTTTCGTCACATTAGGGTTGAATATTGCTAATAAAAGAACTCTTACTACAATTATGCTATCAGAAAATGCTATCAAATAGCGAACACAGGACTTTTTAGTTTTTGACCTTGAAATGACCTTCTGAAAGTTCGTGAAAAAAAATTAAATAGGGTTGTAACAAAAGGATTCCTGTTTAATATAAAACACCTTAACCTTCAATATTCATGCAAAAATGGGTTTATTGTTATTTGACCTTGAAATGAACTTCTAAAGGTCATGGAAAATAATCAGAAATGTGTTTTCCTACGTAAAATTTTCCGCTCTTTCTGAATCTGGTGTCAGAAATACGGGTTCACATTAAAAAAAACACTCTGACCTTCAAATAACCTTCTGAGAACTTCAAAGGTCAAATCTAATATCACCAAAAGGTGGCCCCTTTTGCCACTAACAACTTTTGTCTGAACATTTTTTTTAATAACACCTCGGAACAGAGTAATCAGAGTTTATAGATTAAAATGGCCCATCCCGTATATACAGGGTGTTTCATATTAATCCGACCACGACAAAAAACCATGGAAAAACTAATTTTAACGAAAAATGACCTTGACAAAAGTTGAAGGGGGCAAAAGGGGCCATCTAATGACACCAACACCTTTGACCTTGAACTCGATTTTCAAGGTCATTTCAAGGTCATTGTGTTTTTTATCGGGAACCCCTATTCTTGACCTCGGAATACGGAGCAGCGGAAAAAATTACGTCGGAAATGACATTTCAAGTTTGCCTTAGTGACCTTGAGAAGGTCAATTCAAGGTCAAATAAGAAGTATCAACCTAAGATTGTTTTCCTTTCAATTTTTTCGTAGAATTATCACTTTGTTATTGTAATAAACATTAAGAGAATAATTGACTTAAAATGTAATTATGCTTTGCTGACTTCAAAGCCATTTTGTAAGGTCAAAAGTGCAAAAATGCAATATCAAATGTTACGTGGAGTCCATATTTATATCCTAACTTTAGTGTTGCCCAGGAACAACGACGTGGACGTAATAGGATTGTGTTCCCTTTGGGGTGCTTGATTTGAGTGAGTCTCCTTGCCTCTCACTTTTATTATGTACAGATTTGAATGTAGATGCCCAAAGACACCACCATTTTTTTGGATTCTATTCAGTTCTTGGGATGTTTTCGTAAGCAAATTTTGATCTTATCTTTAGATATTAGAATATTCAATTAGATGGCGCTCCTGCGCACTATGCTCGAATAGTTAGACAATATCTTAATCAAAATTACCGTGACAGGTGGATTGAACGCACTGGACGTGGAGATTTGTGTGTTCGATGGCCACCGAGATCTCCAGAAATGACATCACCCGATTTCTATTTGTGGGGATATTTGAAAGATGTTGTTTATGAACATGAAACTACAATAAGGGAAGATATGATCCACAGAATTCAAACCTCTTGTGAAAACATCCCAAGAGCTGTATTACTCAAAACAGTAGAACATTTTCAGCAGCGAATTGAATTGTGTATCCAACAAAATGGTGGTGTCTTTGAGCACCTTCGTTGAATTTTGAGCAAAAGTGATAGGCAATGGGACTCACTCTAATTCAGCACCGCGAAAAGTGAGAGGCAAGGGGACTCACTCTAATCAAGCACCCCAAAAAGTGAGAGGCAAGGCGACTCACTCTAATCAAGCACCCCGAAAAGTGAGAGGCAAGGGGACTCACTGTAATCAAGCACCCCAAAGGGAACACAATCCTATTATGTCCACGTCGTTGTTCCTGGGTAACGCTAAAGTTAGGATATAAATATGGACTTCACATAACATTTGATATTGCATTTTTGCACATTTGACCTTACAAAATGGCTTTGAAGTCAGCAAAGCATAATCACATTTTAAGTCAATTATTCTCTTAATATTTATTACAATAACAAAATGATAATTCTACGAAAAAATTGAAAGGAAAACAATCTTAGGCTGATACTTCTTATTTGACCTTGAATTGACCTTCTCAAGGTCACTAAGGCAAACTTGAAATGTCATTTCCGACGTAATTTTTTCCGCTGCTCCGTATTCCGAGGTCAAGAATAGGGGTTGCCGATAAAAAAACACAATGAACTTCAAATGACCTTGAAAATCGAGTTCAAGGTCAAAGGTGTTGGTGTCATTAGATGGCCCCTTTTGCCCCCTTCAACTTTTGTCAAGGTCATATTTCGACATCAGTAAAATAAAACCAGACAAACAGCTGTTTAGCAGATTTTTTGTTATTTGACCTTGAATTGACCTTCTCAAGGTCACTAAAGCAAACTTATAATATCTTTTGCGACGTAATTTTTTCCGCTCTATCCGATTCCAAGGTAAAAAATTGAGGTTCCTATTTTAAAAAATCACAATTACCCTCAAATGACCTTGAAGGTCATAGGTGTCTGTGTCATTCGATGGCTTCCTTTACCCTCTTCAACTTTTGTTAAGGTCATTTTTCGTTAAAATTAGTTTTTCCATGGTTTTTTGTCGTGGTCGGATTAAAATGAAACACCCTGTATATATATATATATATATATATATATATATATATATATACAGGGTGTTTCATTTTAATATATATATATATACACACGCACACACACACAGTTACAGATAATATACAGTGCAAGTGTTTAATATAGTTAGAATGAAAACAATTCATATTTTCTTAAGATTTAAGGTTATGCGGAGGAATAAAATATCAAATATACGTACATATGCTCAATGATGGTTTACAATATAGTATATTTAACATATATAGTTATTGTACAAGTATTTCATAGGAACAAGTCTGAAAAGTTTAGTTTCTCAAGAATTTAGTATGGGTACCCTACTGATAAAACTCACTTGAGAATCACTTGAGATCTCAAGTCATTCTCAAGTGACTCTCAAGTGATTCTCAAGTGATTCTCAAGTTGAATTTTGAGTAAGAAAGTGTTTAACGAATTGTCATAATCGTGAATCCAACGTTTCAAAACACTGGCTGGTAACTGTGTCAGTTTTACACCCTTATTAGCTGCTTTTCTTTCTGTGTGCGATCTCTACATAATATACGTATAAATTTCCATTTTTTATGTCAACTTTCAGGATCTCTGTAGACTTTTTCGAAAGGGATTTAAGAAGAAAGGGCTTAAGAACGGGTGTACCTTGTCTAAAAGGGAACTGCACGCCCGAAAATTAGGTTAAGTAGAAAAATATTTATTTTTATTTGAGTATCTTAAGAAATATAAGAAACAACAAATTTTTGCGAGTTTACAAAACTCAGTTTCACGTAATATGTAACACAAAGAAAAATTTTTTCTGATTTCATGAAACTTAATCTTACGTTAAATGTTATACAAACAAAATAATTTTTTTTTTTCGAGATTTCATACAATTTTGTTTCACGCAAAACGCAATCTCAACATTATAGTTTTCGGGTATTAATTTGGCTCAGTTTGATTTTTCCGTTCATCTCTCGAATGGAAGATTAAGCTTTCGGTGGCATTCTTTATGAGGATATCTTTAGTTTCTTGAGGTAGTTCTTTATATCTATTAGACGTATCCAAGAAGTCGCTGTACAAACCTAAGTTATTAAAATAAGTATTAACTTTTGTAAATATGGAAAAATAAATGAATATGAATTTATATATATATATATATTTAGTTTTCTATGTGAGTATAATTGTATAGGCTTCGTTTCAAAATTTTTTTTCTTCAATTTAGATAAATCTAAGCTTCTGAAAGCTATCCTTTTTTGATCCATAAAACGGTTTCTAAATCTCTTAAAAATGCACTTTTTCGTTGACATTGAATGATCCGACATGATTTTTCCAGTACTCTCATATTTTCACCAAGATATACCTTGAAAAACAAAAGATTTAGAGAACAATATAAAATGATTCACATTTTATCAAATTACAGCGTTTCTATATATACTTTATTGTTAACAATATCGTATCTTCTGTGCCGTTTGAGAATTTCAGAATCAAGTTCATACCCTACTTTCTTATACTTTTTGTATAGCTTTGGTTTGTATTGTTGAAGCATGGGGACAGCAGAATCAAATTCTTCTGCAAAAAATCGTACATTTCTTATAGCATCAATGTTTCATATAAAATAATGTGATAAATAAAATCAGCAATCCTACTCTAAAAAAGACACGATAATCATTTTATTCGTTCTTTGGTTGGCCGTTTCGTGCGTGATCTCAGCTTATGTTTGAATTCCTAACCTCAAAAAGTAAAAAAAAAAGAAAATTTTGAACACGCGTAGCTTATTTTAAGTCGCTAGTTAAAAAAATTTCTTCTTTAATTACCTCCAGAAACTTTAAGTCTTTGATTGTCCTGATCTTCAGCTTCTTCTATTGCTGGCGAACAATCTGCTCGTACCGATTGTGTTCGAGTGGGCGCTTGCGTGGACCTGGACATCTCCTTTGTGTGGATGTGGGCGTTTCAGAAGGTGGAACTAGTATACTAGTCTTCCTAGTATACTAGTCTTCCTAGTATACTAGTAAACGATATCCATCTATGTCCAAGATTAATCGGATTCTGTCATCCGATCATGTTTTGGTGAAAATGTACTGTGACGATTTTCTTGAATCAAAAGTGCAAAATACCTGTAAAATAACGGATATCACATATTTTGGTTTCGGCAATCACGTACCAAACGACGTATTAGAACAATTAAAGCTGTCTGAACATTCTGCAAAACTTTTTTTTAAAATGTTAAAAAATGGATGTTTATACGAATCATCAATTAAAAACAAAAAAAGATCAAATAATTCGTTGGCACAATTAAAGGATAAAAGATTTGTTCAAATTCATAGTTTTATTGCTGATGATGAAACCAACCAAGAATTCACTGTCTGCAATCTTATTAGAACAAGACATCGATTTAGCAAGCATTACAATAATCTTCAAGTAATAGAAAATATTAGCACAGAATCTATAATTATTCAAACCAATGACATCATGACTATTTGTATTTTCATCCAAATACTTGGAACTATGTATATTTGCGCTTTGCCCATTCTACTTCATTATTGAATATACAAGCAATTTTTTAAGAATTCAAGAGCGTTTACAAATATATTAATCTAAGCTGTACAGTTTTATTTTACCGATTTCTACAAATTTAAATTGTACAATTTGATATTTACAACTTTATATTGCCAATTATGAAAAGAATTAGATGTAAATATTTTTTAATAAATACATTTTAAAACAATATTAATTTCTTTATTTCTGAAGTATTCCTACATCCTGTATTTCCCACCTGTAATGCATACTGTGCAAAGTATTATTGTCATTGAAAATAATAATCATAGTAATGTAGTATATTTTTCTGTTTATTTTCACTTACAATTCAACTTGCGAATTACTTGAGATCTCAAGTGATTCTCAAGTGAGTTTTATCAGTAGGGTATAGTGAAGAAATGTCAGTTTCTACCTTTATTAGTCTACAAAAGTATGTCTAAAAGATGCATATACATGGTAATCATGTAGAATATAGTATATTTAATATACATAGTGAATTTGACGAAAAAAGTTGTTTTGACCAAGTATGTTGTGTAATATAAGGTCACTTCTTATGAACATCAGGTCCTGCGCATGGACGGAAAGTAAATTTTTGGAGAATGAGGCTTCGCTAGTAGAAAGACATTTTTCGATTGGGTATTTAGAATTTTTAAATACTGTGAATTTGTGCAAAATTTAATTTTCTACAAAATAGCCGGAATATTTCTATGAAAAAATCTTTTTGTAAAAAATAACTCGGAAAGAATTGAAAAAAAAATACATTTTTGGTAAAATCCAATTGGCGTTCTCCCTGGGTATAAGACGTTTCATTGAACTCTTTATAGGGGGCGAGTGCCTAATAACTTATGTAAGTGCTCTTCACATGAAGAAAATTATTTCATTACGATTTTCGTCATTACATATTCACAAACAGATGGCTTTAAAAAAAGGATCATATCTGCACAAATAGTTATTCGCAGCATCCCTTTTATTCGGACCGAATCTGCAGATTACATCTTGTGATATGCATAAATTCATACAGCATTCGTCATTTTATATTAACAAACACATAGCTCTAAAAAAAGCATATCTGCACAAATAGTTATTCGAAGCATCCCTTTTATTTCGACCAAAACTGCAGATTACATCTTTTGTTATGTTTTTTGTAAATTTTTTATAGTACGAATGTATATATTTATCATATTGTTTAATTAAAGCATCCATTTATTATTATTATTATTGCTAAGAAGGGGGAGGGTCACCAAGATCCCTGGCACTTAGGCTGTAAACCCATTGTACCACTCTTCATCATGGCATCCCCTACGCAGGTAAGCCTGCCCTTCTCCAGAAGGTCAATATGGCTCCCGCGTCGAGTGCCCTAATCTCTTCGTACGTGGGGAAAAGCTCCCCCAAGATGTCTGAGCTGCACAAATTTTGGGCAGTCAGTACATGGGTAGGTGTTTCCTCCTCCCCCTCGCACCACCTGCATATACCCGTAGCCTCCTTCCCAATCTTCAGACCGTGATACCTCAGGAGGGTGTGCCCGGTCACTATCTGTGTCAGGAGTCGGGAGTTATTTCTGCTGCCTCCTGCGAAGCACTTGGTCCAGTCTACATTGATGTCCTGTCCCATAACCGCTTTGGCTTGTCTGCATCCTAGAGTTAATTGCCATTCCTTAATATGCTCTCTCTCAATCCAGCCCCGGATTTCGCCCGTTAGCAGGCATCTCTCGGCACCTGGGTATGGCTCCGGCCCGAATGGAGGGTGTTTAGCTCCCAAAGCTGCAAGTCTATCTGCTATTTCGTTGCCCCTGATACCGGTGTGCCCCGGGACCCACAGTAGTGGGTCTAAACAAATGGTGATAATTCTATCCCTTGCGCCGAGTTCAATGTTCCTCTGGGCGCAGGTCAGTATAGCGTATATCTCAGTCTGGAAGACTGTGGCATACCGCCCCAGGGAAAAGAAGGTTCCCCTTCCATTCCTTCGGCAGTAGTGCCCCGAACCAGTGCCAGTCTCTGCCCTAGAGTCATCTGTGTACCAGACGGCCCCAGTTCCTCGTAGACTGTCCCTGGGTGCCTTCCATTTTTCTCTAGTCGGTGTGACGACTCCGTAGCTTCTTCCAAAGAAGTAACACGGGATCATCATATCAGTTTTGATGGAAAATTCCGGCAAGAGATCCACCCCACCCGGGATCCGGGTCTGCCTCGTGCCTTCTGTCCATTGACCATACGCATTGAGTCTGTGCGCTGCCTTAGCAGCCATCCCAATGATAGTAAGATGTAGTGATTCCACCTTCGCAAGGATTCCAAGTGCCTTGTTGGGCGTGGTCCTATAGGCCCCTGTCGCCTCCCTTAGCACCCTATCCTCTGAGTTTCTCCAGTGCCGTCCTAAGACCCGCAAGCTCCGCCCTTGGCCACCAGACCAGCGCAGCGTAGGCCAGACAAGGTACCAAGACGGCCCTGTATAGCCACAGTATAATTTGGGGACTTAGTCCCCATGTACTGCCAAATGCCCTGCGACATGTCTGAAAATATAAAAATCAATATATTAATTTCTTCTATTGCTTCCTTCTAGAGGAAGCTTGGTAATAGTACAATTTTCAGTTCCGCTAAAACTTCGTAGAAACGCATTTGTAGGTGTTTAGAGTTCGAATCATGGATTTTAGAAAATGTCCGTGCGTATGGATGTGTGTGTATGTAAGTTATATACCGTTATGATTCTGGAACTACCAAACCGATCGTATTAAAATTTGATATGCACACATGTTTTCTGATTCTGAATTCGGGAAAAATATTTGTTTACGGTTTAGGCGATTTTATGGCCATATTATAACCATTTTTCGATTTTTCAAAAAATATTATTGCTTTTTTCTGATGATATGATTCATACAATATATTCAACAATGATGTATCTAAAAGAGCGTAAAATATTTTTCCAGATTGACTGTTCCTTTCAATTTTTATGATTCAATTTATTATTAAAATTTTCCAGATTGACTTTTTCGTTCAATTTTTATGATAAAAAATGTGATTTAAAAAAAGAATTTCAAAACTGAATTGTCGAATGTTTTGAAAAAATGTATGACAATTAAAAACGATAACATCTTTTTGCTGTCAAAATTTTAAACTATTTTGATGACTAGTTTTCGAGCTAAAAATCGAAAACTAAAAAAAAAGGGTTTTCTATGTCGTACGATTACGGAAGTAATAAAGGCTTTAAGTTGAAATTTTAAGAAATATCAATCCTTTGATCACCTTGGCTAGGTTTTTTTTTGCAGCTTATAAAATCATTTATTTTAAAAGATATTAGGATTCAAATTCTTTCTCTCACCCTGTATACCCTTTATAACTAAAAATTACTATGTTTGTTATACCTTATAACTCGCAAACTAAAGTTTATAATGTTTTGAGAAAATTCATGATTTTATGAGAACCCTATGGTATTTTAAATATTAAGGTTTCAATTTTTTCATGAATATTATATGATATGATATTGTGATGAGTGCTCCTTCAGTAAAATAATTAAGATAGAAAGTATTTTCAAAATTGTTAATGTACTGTATATTTGAAGAATATTTTATTTATTGCAATTATAAATTTTGTTGGAGGATGCTACGTGCCAAAGAATTGGCAGCGATTTTTTCTTTGGAATTGTGCTTACAGCTGCCAATGCATCTGGACCAAATCTTGAAAATGAAAATCTTGAAATTATTTTTTCCGGTTACTTAAACGATTTAAGTTTAAAGAATATTTCTACCGTAAAATAGATTTAATTTTTATATTTTCATGAGTTTTGAAGGGATTTTACAAAACCAGTGCCGCGGGAAAAAAACAGTAATAAAACGACTATTCCTCGGGATGTTTATTGAAGCTTACTGAGCTAGCTTTTAACAAGAATACCAATTCACCTTTTCGGAAATGTTTTATATTCAGCTTTCGGTCGTAATAATGCTTCGACCGATATTTTGATTGAACAAGTTTCATTGCTGCCGCACTTTGGAGTAAAGTTAAATTCGACGTCATACTATCTATACATTCGTCGTAGGATAATTTATCTCCAACACGAAGAAAGCTCGACGGAGTACGTGGCTTAAACCCAAAGAATAACTCATGCGGTAAGTAGCGAGTACTTTCATGCTCGCTGGACTTGTATGCGTGCTGGCATAATGTGGTCCACTCTTCCCACCTGTCGATTTTCTTTACGTATTTACGCAGGTACTCAGTGAGAGTATGGTGCATCCGCTCTATAGACCCATTCTACTGCAGATGGTATGCCGTCGTGCTGAATTTTTCTGTGCCGAAAATTGCAGCGAGTTCTTCCAACACTTTATTTTGGAAATGGGTTTCCTGATCGGTTACGATGGCGGCTGGTGACCCAAACACGCATATAACTTGTCACGGACAAGTGCTAGGCCCTCCGATGACACCTCCACAGGTAGCTGCTGCCAGTGCTAGAGCATCGTCAGCAAAGAACACCGCGGCCTAAGAGCTCGCGCCACAAAAATGCAGGATATGCATTTCCACACGCGCGATCGCTCGCCATCGACGTATCGCGACAATGGCGAGGCGAGCAGATAACCGGCGACCGACTAACTGGACGGAGCTCCTTCCTCTTGCTATAATACACTCACATTACCAGCACCCTGGTCTTTTCTTTTTGCATTCCTCTGTGCTCTCGCAGAGCACCCTACCCATCCGTAACATTATGATATCCCAAATGCAGCAGCTGAATTGTGAACGAGTTTCAAGAAATAATGCGAAAATTGACAATCAGCATAGACAGAAACATCAATCGACACAGGAGTGAAGGAGATCCAACGCATCTCCAAGAAATAAAGTGCCAATAAAATATGGCTATAGCAGGCAAGAAAATCATCAATAGGAAACATCCTGCGCAAATAAATTTGCGGTCGCCGAGGCTCACGACACCACGTCGGAGTTCAAAGGAGAAAAACACACTGAGGCCGACTCAACCGAATATGTACTCGTCAGCCAAATGTACGAGCAGGAAAAACCAGTGCCTTCACGCAAACGCCAGCGAGACTTGCTTCAACCTCTAAGCTGATCTCGACCAACTAAGCCCACCTGGGCCAACACACGGGCAGACAGCCGTCGGTGCGAACCAGCCGCTGTCGCGCAAGCAGCTTTCCTCAGGGCAACAGCTGCAGCCGATCACTGAGCAACAGCAAGATCAACCACCATGCAAGCAGCAGGTACATTCATCGTCATCTTACTGTAAATATCTCACAAAATTTTTGCGCAGCTTGGCTTCCGCCGGTAAAATCAGTTATAAAAAAAAGAAAAGAAAATAACAGTAGCGAGCGCCAAAAGTAATTGATCAAACCCAAATCAATAGTGTACAAATGTGGCTCAGCCGGGCTTAATTAACTTAGCGAAAAGCGCACTCGGCCTTGATGCGCGTCCCAAAAAAACAAGTTTTCGACGAAGACGGTAACCCGGTACTAACGCGCAAGCAATTACAGCGTGTAAAGAAAATCATAAAAATGTCACCGCATCTCGGGAAATCAGTTGCAAGCACGCTATAGGCAAAAGACTCAGATTCGAGTAGTTTGAGCAGAACTCGCGTGCGTGAGAGAATGACTAACAATTGGACCGAGGCACAGCGGTAGCTTCTGGAGAAGAACAGTACGGTACCGGGCACAAGCGAAAAATCTAAGCCTGATATTGACGAAGGCCAAGAATTAATAAATAAAACGCAAGAATAAAGGCGAAGCGAGGCACCAGCCCGCGAACGCCGAAGTAGTGCATATGTTACAAGGCGGCGACGGCTACCATGCGCCTCGTGAGCGATCACAGCCACAGCTTGAAGCCATCATTTACGACGACGGCGACGAGTTAGCACGTAAAAAAATGACGTTTTACCAAGCAATTAACTTTATTCCATACTTCGACGGACACCCAGATAATTTAAATTTATTTTGCAATTCAGTCCGAAAAGTGCCGCGAGGCCCCTTATGAAAAGTTTCTGTTAATGCAAATCGCGACCTAAAAGACAAAGCTTTCGGTTATTGCGCATAAACGGCCCATTACAGCGCCGTCTACAACCTGTTGAAGGACTTAACCCTGCACTTCGAACATTGGCATCGCGGAGCAAATCCAATGAGCAAAAGGAAATCTTATTAAATTCATAAAGTATTCTTTTAGAGTTCTTTTTTCCTAGAAGAATTGGAAATGAGTTCTTTATATATGTTCACCTATTGTAAGCAGTTATATCCGCTAAATGATTTTTTTTAAGACTTCGAAAAGTATTCTTTTTTTGAAATTAGAGTGAGCAAAATGATTGATTGATTGATTGATAGAATGATTGATTGATTGATTTTATTGTGTCTTGGGGTAAAACCCTATCTGGCGTTAAGAATTACAATATTAGATACATGTTACAGTAAATACAATCTATATAGCGGGCGAAAAATAATTTGTTTTGCCTTGGATATTAACTTGCTTTGACGTACGTACATACAGCTGACCTACTTAATTATTAAACTTTTTATCATCAGATGATTTACAAAGAAAACTTAGGACTATAACTAACTAACGGATACGCAAAAAAAATAAATCGTGATTATAGAAAAGTAAACTTAAGACTACAACTTACGGCCACACAAAGAAAAATACAATTATTATAGAAAACTAAATGCTGATAATCTAATCTATGATTTATCCTTCCTGCACCACGCGAGCTTCCCAGTCGGCTCGGTCTCGGACGTGCAGTTCACGGTGGAGTAAGCGCTTAAATCCGTGACTGTTCTTTTCCGAGAACTCTGTTACGCCTAAACTATTAAGCAACGAAGAGGCTTGAATGCAGAATGATTGCATCCAGGCCTCGGTACGTGCTGCGGGTTGAGGAGGACCTGCGGAGGGTTTTGCACCTAGCGACGTATTTCGGATTCGCAGTTTAAAAGGTTGAATCGTGAGAGAAGGTAGGCCGGAGATTTTTGCGCAAGAGCACTTATGCCTGGACAGCGAGAAGCTACTCACGAAGGCGCTTTGCTGACAGCTAGCAGAGATTAGAGGAGAGATTGCCGATGAGCATGGGCGAAAGCGTGCCGTGCGATATACAGTCGTAAGCTAGCGCCGCCCTGCGGTTTTCGCTCCGAACTATACGCATCTAGAAGCAGCGGAGGAGAAGTAGGGGCGGCCGTACGCAACTAGCTTCCCCACCAGCAGCAGCGGGAAGGGGGAAGTAGAGAGTACACAATCACATCGCGGGCCGCGGCGCGGCAGAGCATATAGGAGAAATAATATAAGCGTCCGTAAGACAGTTCCTCCGAACACAGAAAAAAGAAAGCAATCAAAGAATGAGTTTGAAAAACTCTTTTACAAATTATCAATTAACGCGGTGTATGGAAAGTGTATCGAACGTGAGCGATCTCGAGTTGATGTGAAATTAGTTAATAAATTTACCGGCAGATATGGAGCAGAAGCACGCATAGCTCAGCCAAATTTTCACAGCTATGCCATATTTGATGAAAATCTAGTCGCTATTCAGATGAAGAGAACGAGTATTACAATCAAGAAACCGATATAGGTTGGTCTTAGCATTCTTGATTTATCCAAGACGTTAGTTTACGATTTTCATTACTCGTATATGAAAAAACGTATTGGAGATTAATGTAAACTACTCTATACAGACACCGATAGTTTGATATACGAAGTAGAGGACGTTGACATGTACAAAATAATGAAAGAAGATATTGAAAGATTTGATACTTCTGATTACAATGAAAATAATCCGTATGGTATTCCTCGGGTAAACAAGAAAGTTCTTGGGGTGATGAAGGATGAATGCTGTGGAAAGATCATGACAGAATTTATAGGATTACGAAGTAAAATGTATAGCATTTTAATAGAAGGAGGAGAAACCATTAAAAAAGCTAAAGGCATAAAATCTAGTGTTGTTAAAAAATCAATCACTTTTGAGGATTATCGAAAATGTCTAGAAGATCTCATAATCATACAACGTGAACAGTGTAATATTCGTTTAAAATTGCACATAGTACACACTGAGAAACAGAACAAAATTGCTCTAAGTCCTCATGACGATAAGCGATTTATTCTACCGGGTAGTACCGATACTTTACCATGCGGACACTACAGAGTTATAGAAGAACAGATGGCGCAAGCTGTACTTGAAGTAGAGAGGGAAAATGAAGTGGAGGGGGGATTCAATGCCAACAGCCCAGCAAGAGTGGAGAGGGGACTCAAACGAGCCAATGACAACAGCTCGGCAAGGGTAGAGAGGGGATCTGAACGAGCTGATGTAAAGATTGAATGGTCTACTGATATGATTGAGGAGTTTTCGTATGAGTGGGATCCAACCATGGAGAGGGAAAGACCAATGACAAATGATATACTGCAGGAGACTATGGAAAGGGCAGACATCGTGGAGGGGAATTGGCTATATGATGCAGTGCAAGAGGCTGAGGAGCACATTCGAGCAGTCGAAGAAGCTGAAGTCTGCCAACTTAGTAGAAAAAAAGCAAAACTCCAAGACTCTTAAAGTAAGTTTACACTCGAATTACCGAAAACTTGTATAAAAATTTCATTTTACTAATATTACTTTTTTCCTCTTTTTCTAGAATGGATCTATCAGCACTTAACAAGATTGCTGAAAGCAACTTCTTGCCAAGAAAGAAGCTGACGGAGTTGGAAAAAAATCATCGGTATATGATCACCTCATTAAAAGAGGTTAATACGAGATATGGTCGGAAGATAGTTGCTGAAATGGAATCAAGCTTCCAAGTCTTTTTACCGGAGAAAATCTCATCAGCCATGATACAGAATGAAGTGTTCTACTACCAGCTCTGCGACGCAGCAAACAAGTTGTCTCTATTTGCCACGTATCTTGGTGGAAATTGTTTTAAATTTGAAAATTAATACAGCGAGAGAGATGTAAATATAATAAAGACACACAGATTTATTTGTAAATACATTTTTATTCTCTTAAACTTGTACATATAATAAATGAAATAAATATATTATTTATAAAAATACATATGCGTTATTAATGACTACTACTACTAAATCTGTAATCCTCTCATTTTTTTTGAAAGAATTTCACTTTTATTTATCCAACTATTATGTTCACTGCCAAATCCCATCCATTTAATAAATACACATTTCCTACTTTTTTTTAAGACCTTTTCAACCACGTAAACTTCTGGATACTTAGTTTTCTGAAGTTCCATCTCGTAGAAACCACCAGCCACAGGATCATCATGATAATCTTTAAGATGGTAAGTTACAGGATTTGTTTTAGCAACACGTGTTATTGTAAAAATTTCTGTAGACCAGTTTGGAGTATAACCTTTTTCGAAAACTTGTTTTATCTTGCTTATACGTACTTTGTCTCCAACATTAAATTTTGGCTTTCGTTTGAGCGTTAATTTTCTATCCTATCGATTCGAAAAACATTTTAGAATCTCACTTTCATTTGCCGATGTAACATTTTTAGGCTCGATTCCTATTTTTCGATGTTTTCTCGAATTGTAAGCTTTGAGTAACTTAGGTACAATATTCAACCATTTGTAACTTCCTTGTTTGTACTCTATCCACATTGCATTTTTTAATGTTCTATTAAAACGTTCACATATGCTTGCATGAAGATTACTATGAGATAGATGAGTAGTGATTTATCTTGCACTTTTTCATGAGACTTTGAAAATTTGTATTGTAAAATTCTTTTCCTTGGTCAGTTTGTAGATTTGATGGTGTACGACCTTCTTTCATAATCAACTTCATAGCTTGAGTGACATCGATGCCGCTTTTCGTCTTAACTGGAACGGCCCATGAATACTTTGAAAAGATATCTATGACAGTGAGTAGATATCGAAAACCTTTATTTTTGTTGACGTAAGGCAACATTTCTACAAGATCTGCTTGCCAAGTCTCATCTATACCGCGTATGTCATATTTCCTCCGTTTGTACTTGCGACGTGCTGGTTTGTGCAACTCTTCAGCTACTTTTTGATGCTCCATCTTCAATAATGTCTACTATAGTGACTTTTAACTGTCTATTTAATTCTTTTATAATAGATTCAATAGAAGATTTGTTTTGCATGGATATACTATGAAGAAATTGCACTGCTGTATCCATCTCTGATTGAAATGCAATAATTTGTTCCTGATATTTTTTTATAGCTTCATCAATTACACCAAGTTTTGAAGATAAATAATTTACTTCAGATTGAAGAATGGTTTTCAGTGTATGCAAAAAGATTGCATCATTCAAATCAGTAGGCTCTCCTACATTGCAAAGTCGCTTCTTTTCCAAATCAAAATTTCCATCTGGTGTAAAGTTGAATCCAATGCCAGGAGGTCCGCTTGCGAGCCCTCCAGCTTTCTTCCAAACACGTCGAGACTCATGATACTACTGATTCAATAAGAAATCTGCACGCGTTAATATATGTAGGACGAAGGTCAGACTGGGTGGTCAGTGATGGAACTTCATCTACTTGTGAGTGTTAACTTTATTGAAGGAGTCTCTCCAGCGTCCGATTGTGTGCGTAGTCAGTGCGGAACTTAACTGCCGCGATAGCGCTCGCTCGCTCGCAACATGGCTGCTCCCTCTCTCTCTCTTTCTCTGCAGCGGTACGTACCGCCACCTGTCGGTGGGGTACCTACAGTACTCCCCCCGAAGGAAAAAGAAAAAAAAATGTTGCATTTTTACTAATCTCGTGATTTACAAAAAAGAATTGTGAGAGATGAGAGATTACAAAAGAAAGAATTTAGCGTCAGAGGCTGGAGGTTGTTTACAATGGATATTTGACATGACTTTTTCTTAGAGCTAGTCGCTGGTGCGTGTGATTTAACGCTTTACAAAATACTAGTCTATAGTTAGGAACTATGATCACAAGTGTTTAATCATACAAGTATTTTCTTATATTCGCCGTTTGTACTTAGGTTTCCTTTGGTGTTTTGCGGATTTCGCACGTGTTGCTTGTTCGCGTGATTTGCACGTGGTTCGCCGCAAAGTGGTTGGCGAGATTGTTAGGAATTGCTATTTTGCAATTACTGAGCTTAATGTAAAGCTGATCTCGAGAGTGTAACAAGTCGCGAATGCAGAACATGTCCATTGCTTTGGTTTCTTTTTTACCTAGTGAGTTTACTATTTCTATGGACTTAACTCTAGTCGGAATCAAGCTGTACAATGTGCTAACTAGGTTTTCTCCGTAGTTAATTTTGATTGATAAAATTTGCTTGCAGCTACTTAGAACTAAGGCTTGGTCGATATGTAATCCTAAAATATTTACATGTTGTACATTGGGCAGTTTGGAAAACAAAGTGTTGGCATGTTTTTGGAAGAAAGTGTTGTTCTCTAAGTCGATAGATTTAATTGAATTCGACTCGTTCCAGATTAAGTCTGGGATCGAGTGAGTTCGGAAGGTTTTTTCAGCTGAGTAATTAAATCCAAATGTTTCCAACACGTTGCTTCCCGAAATTGCTGCTACGCTTAAGTCTACGGTATGTTGGTTTCTGCTTTGACTGTCGGTGAATACCAACTCTTCGAGTCGCTGGTTGCAGATTACGAAACTAAGAAGTTTGTCCATAGGGACTTCGTTGCACCCTACGATTTTTAATGAACGCAGATACGTAAAACAGTCTTTTGTTAAGAACTTAAGTGATAAGTGTAAATTGCTGTACAGGCTTAAGGTACTTAGTTTCTCTAATTCCAAGTTTTCTTCGCAGCCCCCGGGTGTTTTACCGAGAACAAGCTTGTGGACTGCGAAGTGATCTGCTAGGATTTTGATCGTTTCACGAGTGATCGCAACCGCAGAGAGATCGATTAGGTGCATGCCTACTCGTCTCATAGAGTTTTTACAACGATTTGCGCACGCTTTTAAGAACTTATTTACAAAGGGTGTCTCAAAGACATTTGCGTTTGACGAAAAACTGATGCTACGAAAGGTAAATGTCGTTGCGTCTTCTAGCATTTGATTTAGGCCATTCAGACCAGAATATCTAATGCTAGATGAGTCGAAGGGAATACCTAGGCAATGAAAAATCGAGTTTTCATGACATGCTATGTACAAGTTGAAAATGTCGTCGTCACTAAGGTGCGACTCCAGTGTCCGCACTAAGGTGCGTTCCACAGCGTAAGCACTGGGTCGCTTTGGTTGAGTAAGCGAGTAAGGTTATCCGGTACGATGGACGTTTTCCGTTTGATCGCTTGTGCTGGTAGCAGCGCGTTTTGAGTGATAAACTGATCCGGTCTAGTCTTGATGTGTGACTGTTTGCCGTTGGGATCAGTGAAGACGAGTTCTTTTTTACGATGATGCGATCGAATTACAGAGTACTACCGCTACCGACCCGGATTTTTTTGTTTTAACACTAACGATTTCGAAATCGGTACAACCTTGATCTACTAGACATTTGTGAAGAGCTGTTTTGTTAACTCTATATCGAATGTCGCGTAAGAATAGTCGGAGCGCTAGCTCGTTATTTACAAAAAGATGCGGTAATTGAGGATCGTAGAGCACCGGGTGGCTAGAGGAGTTGTGATGTCTGGCCATGAGGAGACGCGTCTCCCGGCGGTCGAGTGTTGTCCGGAGATATGACTCAAAAAGTTCCAACTTCAGGTCTGCCCGGAAACAATCTGCTCGAGTTTGCTCGTCAGCTGAGGCGTTTCTAAACGCCTTGAGCTGAGATCTCAATTCGCTTACTTTCTCCATGTCTAAACTGATCGGAATTTTTAGTTAATAGAGAGTCTATTATTGTAGGCACTACGTCTCCTCGCAAATGAAGTTCGCTTCGCGTGACTGAATTTACACAGTGTTTCTATTTCTCCTAAGAATGTTCGGAACAAGCTTGGTGCGCTTGGGCGTCGGTTGTGTAGGAGGAATAGGTTGGATCGTTGATTTTTGGTTGCGTTTTGGAGGGAGAGGAGCAAACCTGACGTGTTTGGGTGCGGGAGGTTGAGGTAGTGGTTGATCCGGTGGATCGGCGGTAGGAGGGGTCGGAGGTGGATCAGGTTGATCTGCAGGATCTTCAGCAGGAAGCTGCACTGACGCTGGAGCGTCCGCTGCGGCGCGAGTGCGAGCTCCGCTTGAAGGGGAAGGGGTCCTGATTGGTTCAGGCGTGGTGGCCTTAGTGCCGTCAGGATCTTCTTGAAGGATAAATGCTGGCTTCAACCGTTGCAGCGTTACTGTCTTCTGCGTGCCGTTGATGTCTATGTTGAAAGTCTGATTTTGCATGTTGCGGGAAGTGACTTTGTGAGGGCCAGTGTAAGGCCGAGTCAATGCAGGCTTGATTGGTTTTTCTTGTAGCCAGAGGTGGGAGCAAGTTTCCATGCCTTGATGAGTGAATGGTTTAATTGCTGTTTTGTGGCTAACTGGCACTGGTCTCAGTTGGTGCATAAAGTCGCGAAATTCGTTGTAGAATATGCGAACGTTTGGCTTTTCGCTGGTGAGAGGTGAGAAGTCACCAGGGATTCTCACAGATTTTCCAAAAACTAGGTCGGCCGGACTGGCGTCTGTGTCTAGACGGATGCGTGTGCGCAGTCCCAGCATGACTGTCGGAAGTAGTTTGACCCATTCCTGGCTGTTTCCGTGGCACATGAGAGCTGTCTTGATGTCTCAGTGGAGGCGCTCCACCATGCCGTTGGAAGCGGGATGGTATGATGTTGTACGAATTCTGTTTATTCCGCGGATGGACAGGAGTTCGATGAACAATCTGGATTCGAACTGAGCACCTTGATCGGTGGTGATCGTTGTCGGTGCGCCATAACGGCAGATCCAGTTGTCATAAAGGGCACGAGCTACTGATGCTGCAGTGGTGTCAGCAATTGGAATTGCCTCAGGCCATCTCGTATAGCGATCGATGATGGTGAGGAGATGAGTGTAGCCGTAGCTGTAGGCGAAAGGTCCTACGAGATCAACGTGGATGTGATCGAATCTTGCATCTGGAGTAATGAAATGCTTGGGCAAAAATTTGTTGTACTTTGTCACTTTGGATTGTTGACAAGCTAGGCACGTTTTGCACCAAGTGGCTATGTCGCGACTCATGTTAGGCCAGGTGTACTGATGGTGGATGAGTCGGGTTGTGACTTTAACTCCAGGATGCGATTGTGAGTGGAAGTTGCCGAAGACTTCTTTCCTTAGTTTCTTTGGGAGGTAAGGACGAATGACGTCTTCGTGGATATCGCAGTAAAACGCTGCGTGCTGGGAGCCCCATGTAAGCTTGCGAAGCTTCAGCGGATGGTTTGCATCGGTGAGGATCTCCTTCAGCTGATCGTCCTTTCCTTGCTCTTCGCTCAGCTGTTTCGCGTCGAACAGCATTGGTAGCTTGAAGGCGTTTTAGCAGTTCGGGATCGCTCCAGTCAAAAAATGAAGGCGAAGTGAAAGCGTTGATTCGGGAGAGTGCATCCGCAACGTCGTTCTCTTCTTCTGGGAGATAGTGTATTTCGTTGTTGAACTGGGCGATATATGACAGTCTGCGAGCGCGAATGGCTGGCATCTTGTCAGAGTTTTGTTGAAGAGCGTAGATTAGAGGTTTATGATCCGTGTAGATTTTAAATTCTACGCCTTCGAGATAGTGGTGGAAGTATCTGATGGCTTCGTAGATGGCCGTCAGCTCCCGGTCGTACGTAGCGTACTTCTGTTGCGCCGGTGTGAACTTCTGCGAAAAGAAAGCTATCGGTTGCCAAGAATCGCCTGGGCGTTGCTCGAGGGCTGCCCCCATTGCTGTATCGGAAGCGTCGGTGATAAGGCGCAGCTCTACGTTTTCGCAAGGGAACGTAGTGAACTCTAAATTTACAAGGTCATCTTTACATTTCTGGAAGGCTGCTTCAGCTCCTGGGGTCCATTGGACTGGACGTTTGTCATTTTTCTTGGCACCTTTCAAGAATTCATTTAGCGGACGTTGCGTATCAGTGTAACATCGCCGTCTTTTTTCTAAAACAAAACTTTTTTTCTCGGAAAATAATATCAAAAGCCAAACTAACGAAGCGATACGCTGTGCGTACATTATATTGTACATGCACGAACATCCGTCTGTCTACAAAAAAGGTTCACACACTAAAAATAATCTCTCCGTGATATACCTACAAGTTTCTGGGTTTTTGGCTTTTTTTTCGTTCCCAAAGGCCTTTTTCTTAGTAAACAAGATAATATACCAAGTGGAATCTTAAGTGTCGCCGTTTCCCTTCGGAGACGCGCCTCTCGAAATGTCATTGGGTATAATTTTTCCTTAAAACTAAAGGCTAATAGGGCCAGCTGCAAACTATAAAATTCTAGATATCACCCTGCTTGTCCCCAGTTTTACGACTCAAAGCGTTGGGAAAATTCGGGCGGGGCGGAAATCTGGCGATATTATCTGTTTACAGTCGCGCACGTGCATTGAAAATCTGTATTTTTCCGTCTTGTCCCCTCATGTAAATCTTGAAACCACTCTACCCCCTGCTGTTATATAACCGAAAATAGATTTTTCCACTGCATATCTTTCTTACTTTTTACAAACAAATAGTTGCTTAATTATTAAGAATTATTATAAACATTTTATTATTAAGTTAATGAGTATTTTTCTTAGATTTTAATTTGCATTTATAGATACTTTAAGACCGTGCACTTTTATTTATAATCCAGTAAAAATAAAATTTACAATAAACATTAGTTAACAATAAAATTTAGATTTTTCATAAAAACAAAGAAAATATCACTATTCCATATAGAATCATCAACAAATATCAAAACATTAAGTGCGATGAATAAATTATAATTATTTAGTTAAATAAATAAATAATGTTAAGTATTAGTTTACTCATATATACATATAGTTACAAAAAAAACTTAGTTAAGTTTATACTACCAAAGCCACAAAACAATAATAAAAGATTATTAATTGTTCAAATATTCAGTTAGTTATAAATAAACAATACGAAATATTAAAAGCAGAAAAACCAACATACCGAAATTCATCTGAACGCTACAAAAATTTAGCAGTTACGATTATTATTATTATTATTATTTGTTAACTTAACCGCAACTATTTGTTATAATTCATTATTGTAAACTATTTCTAAGTTAGAAAATAGGTTGCATTCTTTTTGTATAAAAAGGGGGAGGTGCGGGTAAAACGGCGCATAGTTAAACACGATTTTCTTGTAAAAATGATCTACAATACATAAACATTTATAATAGGGAATATTATGACTAATATTCATATAAGATTGTTTAAACAGTATTTTCTAAAAGGGTAATCATTAAACAAATAATCTAATTACAATATTTACAATTCTTATTTAAATTTTATACTTGAAAATAAGAACTTTAGCGAATCAAGATCATATCAAAACTTTATTAACAATAATCAGTCAAAAATCTTTATTAATAATAATAAAAATAAACCATGAATACTATATTTGAAACAATCTTTTATAAATATTAATTCTTGCATCTGTAAATGGCACAAGCGTCGCCACCTGTCTCGGAGACGGAGAACCTATCTTGGCCTCTCCCCCGGAAAATTTAGTTAGAGTAGGGGGTCTCTAGACCCAAGCGTAGGAGGAGCCCTTGAGGAAACTCTCTCCCTATTGGAAAATCCTCCGAAAATCTCCCAAAGAGGGAAATAGAGGGATGGGCCTAAGGTTACGAGTATCCTCGAGTTGCAACTCAAAATCACTTCGGTCCCGGCTCTCAGTCAGCTCGGAAGTAACCATACGCGCTTTGTCCGCATCTTTCAAAAATTTCTTATACACATTTGTACGCTCTCAGTTCGCCCTTTATTCAGTTTATACTTCAACGCGCTTAGTCCGCACCATCACTCTTACTTTTATACGCGCCTCAGTCGGAAAAATAACAAAAATATTTTTGTAATTTGAAAACCTGTTTGGAGTAAAATAAATTTTAACCTCAGTACGAAGACGAACTTATGACTTTGAGTATTTCATAATTTACCCGAAGCCACTCTAAATCATATTCGGTCACCATCAGCGAAACTCTGTGTGAGTTACGATCGTTCAGCATCCAGGAGACAGATCCACAGGGACAACTACACAAAGTAAGTTGGAATTTATTTATTAGTTCTTGTCACTTATTCCTTGTTTCCACCACTGTGTGGAATAGAATCATTTCCATCCTCGCTACGTGTAGAGTCAAGTGCCGGTTGACTATAATAAAAATCTTATGTTAGAGTTGCGTTATTAAACTTATAGTATATTATTTATACTGAGGTCCAGAATTATTAAGTTCTGTATACCTCATCGTATAAATAATTATACTCAAACAACCCGGTTAAATTTTTTTTTTTTTTAGTTTTGTTGTTGTCAATTTTCTATGATCATTTATTCTTTTGGTTAGGTTAGAAACCTATATAACTATCTTTTCCGGTTTTTCCACGAACATAGGTTTATAACTACTCTCCCTGGCTATTTTCGGAAACGTTAGGCCAAAAACGAGTAGGATTATCCTTTTCTAATAGTCTTTACGGAAAAGACAAAAGGAAAAGGTAACGAAAGGGTTTTATCACCAAAAGATATAACCCCGACGTAACATCAGCCACGTGCGCGAGCAAACGTCTATAGCTGTTCACAAGACCGAGGAATCTTCGTAGTTCCTCGATGGTCTGTGGCAAGGGGCGTTCTTGAACCGCCTTGACTTTCTCTGGGCTTGGCTTGAAGCTGTTTGGCGTAATAAGATAACCCAGGAAAACGAGTTCGGAGACGCCGAGGCTGCATTTCTCGAGATTGACTTACAGCTCGTACTCCTTTAGGCGATTAAGCACTATTTCGAGGTGCTTTTGGTGCTCTTTCTCTGTCGCGGAAGCAATAATAAGTATGTCGTCAATGTAGACGAATACGAAATCTAAATCTCCTAACGCTGAGTTGATGTAGCGTTGGAACGTCATTACTGGGAACTCGTAGAGTCCGAACGGAGTGATGATCGCTGTTTTGGGGATGTCCTCCGGGGCCACCGGTATCTGGTGGTAGGCTTGGCGTAAATCGAGCGCCGAGAAAATCTTCTTGCCGTGGCAAAAGGCCATGCAGTCGTGCATGTGCGGGACTGGATAACGGTCTGGCACTGTAGCCGTGTTTAGTTTTCGCTAGTCACCGCAGGGACGCCATTCCCCGTTCTTCTTCATTACCATGTGTAATGGACTGGACCATGAGCTGTCCGAGGGGCGACAAATGCCCAATTCGCACCATTTGCGAAACTCCTTTTTGGCTGCCTTGAGCTTGGCTGGAGATAACAGACGGGCTCTTTGCGAGGCCGGAGGACCTTTCGTTAGTATGTGATGAAATACGCCACGTTTCTTGGTTGATCTGAACTGATCAGGACCAAAAACTTCGGGATACTTGTTAACGATGTTGGCATACTTGTGGTTCGGTGCCATAAAAGAAATTTGCACGGGCTCTACTGACTTGATGAAGGCAGGAGCGTGCGTGAACTGATTGCCGTCTACCAGTCTCTTTAGCTTGAGATCTGGTAGGAGATGGTAATGTTTCAGGAGATCGGCTCCTATGAGTTTGTATGGCAAACCGACGTCCAGTTCGCGACGCGCGACGCCGAAGACGTCGATGGTCGTGCCGTTGACGGCGTAAAGCTTGAATTTGGTTGGCTTGCCTTGCCAGTTCGATGGCTGTGGGATTACCGAGATGTCTGCGCCCGTGTCTACCAGGAAGATTTCTTTCGAGACTCGATCTCTTACGTGGAGACGTGTGGTTGGGTGTAACCGGCTGTCAGTCTCCACGACAGCAGGATTGTTTAGTTTTCCTGGTCCTTGGAATTCTTAGGATTTTTTACCTTGTAGTCCTGCCCCGGAGCGCGCTTCCAGGTGCAAGGGAGTTGGCAGTTCTTTGCCTCAGTGCCAAATTTGCGGTGGAAGAAGCAAATTTTTTTTTCGTTTGAGAGTTTTGACCTGGATTTTGATCTCGCCGGAGTGGAGTCTCGGTTTTGGGAATTTGAACGAGACTGGTTGCGCCGATTCTTGGTTTTTGAGCGGCTGGCGTGGTTGCTGTTGTGTGAGTTTTAGACAGCAGCAATCAGTTGATCGATCTTGTCAATGGGAGCGATGGCGGGCTGGCTGTCTGACTTCAGCGCATTGATGTTGTGCGATTGTTGAAGCACATCAAAAGCCATGTCTGCACTCTTGATGAGTTCAGATTCTTCCTTGTAATTCCAGATCATTAGCTGGATCTGGGCTGGGAGACGGTTTCTCCAGAGAGATATTACTGTGTCTCTCGGTACCTTGTCCTGAGCGAGACTGATTAGTTCAGCAAGGAAGTCTGATGGTCTTTTGGAACCGATTTCTAGACCTTTGAATAGCCGGTCTAATTGTTGCTCTGGAGTTTCGGCATAACGGTCCGTTAAGATCTTCTTGATCTGCTGATATTTTTGCCCTCTTGTGAGGGTGTTCAGCTTGAATTGGATGTCGACATGGATGTCTTGTGTTAGATATCTAATGACGAAGTTAAATCTGGTTTCGTCTTCGTTGACGTTGTGTGCCAAAAATAGATCTTCTAATTGGCTGAACCAGCCCTGTGGGTTTTGTTTGTAGAAGTTCCAGAAAAGCAAATGCCTGGTACTTGTGAAGGCAGAAGCGTAATGCTGTTGGTCGAAATGAGGGATTCCTTGCGAGAGATTCGGCAGGGGTGGCTCGGTTCCCAAGTTTTCCGAGTTGGCAGCTCGAGACAGATGTGTGTCTGTGGGTTCAGTTGGCCTCTTGCAGTCGTGATCTCGATGCTGTTGGACTGGAGCTAGGAGTTCCAGAAACGCGTTTAGTTTACGGTCCAGCTGCTCGTTGAGCCGTTTTGTTAGCTGTGCTAGGTCGTCCGCAGTGGCGTAGTTGACTGCTGATGACTGCTGATTGTTAGCCGATTCCGTTGTTGGGAAAAACAACTGTCGGCCATTTGCTCCACGGCCGAACCTGCCCGCCGTCGAGCTGCGCTGTTGGCCGAACAGAAATAAGCTGTCGGTGTCGTTGGGCTGGTTGAACGCCGGCACCGTGTTGGCTGAGTGTGGGAATTCTGAATTTTCCGTTGCATTTGAAACGATCGGTAGCCTCGAATGGTTGTCGGACATCGTGAAGGAAGAATTTGACGAAGAGACAGTCGTGAAAGTCGGAGTGAGCTGCAATGTCTCTGAACTTGTAGTCGTAAACGAGAAGGTTGGACTTGGTTGACCTTGGCTCGTTGTGGTTGTTAGTATCGTTTCATCGTCTGCAACCGTATTTTTTGATTTGATTGGGGATTGCATGAGTGTCATTTTCGGTTTTCTTGGTTTACGAGAGGAAAAGGGTATTTGAGGGTCTTCTTTGACCGACCTAAGCGTTAATCCCGGTTCGTGCTCATTCATGTGCGGTGAGACGCAGTGCCGTGCCTATCAAGATGTTGTAACAAGACGTACAAAATTATTATTTGACTAAAGTGTTTGTAACGATCTTAAAATAAATTTAAGAGAGATTTTTACCTTGTTAGAAGGATGACGAGCGAAGGGTGCTGTTGGCTCTCGTGTGTGACGTCAGATATACTCTTCAAGGGGACTTCCGTCCAGGGAAAGAGTACACTGGCTGTCGTGCACGGGAGTTGTGTAGCACTGGACAAAACAAAGTGATAATTAATTTGTTTGTCCCGAGAAATACAGTTCGTCAGATGACCTCGTCGTTGTAAAATAATGCGCGTAAAAGAAAGAAAGGAAATTGTATGTCGCGCTAAATACTACGTAAAAAATAATACGCGTGAAAAATCGTACGTCGCACTATATAGAAGTAAAGCGAGATTGAGACTATGTTTTGATGAGTCGAGCGCGCGAACGTTGCGCTACGCCGCGAACTGTTTATCCGAGTCGCTCGCTGTTCTCGGAATTCGAGTCGGCGCCACTCGCAAGATGGCCGCTCGGTGTTGTGTTTTTGTTCGCGCGCGCACTAAATTACCTGTAGATTTCGGTCTCGGGTGCTATCGCCTTGTGCGGCGCACGACGCTCGACGAATCCGTTGACGCTGCCGCTGAGGAGGTTCCGGATGGTCGTCGTCGGGAGATGCGCCGTTGACCGACGAAGCTGCTAAGATGAAAGGCTCCGGTGACGGTGGCTTCACGCAGTGTCCAGAGTCCCACGGCGATGGCTTCCACGTGGCACGACCTCGAGGGGTCGCAGTAGTGTGCGCCGGCGTGCCAGCGTGCACACGGAAGGTGGCAGAGAGCTGCGCGTTGGCTGACGCAAGCACTGCCTGTCTTTGTCTGCCGTACGTGCAGAACAAAGACACC
>QLSS01000270.1:0-26534 GCA_024372645.1 Trichomalopsis sarcophagae
CGCGCGCTCTCTCTCTCTCTCTCTCTCTCTCTCTCTCTCTCTCTCTCTCTCTCTCTCTCTCTCTCTCTCTCTCTCTGTTCCAGTACGCTGGCCCGCTCAATCATCGTGGCTAAGACCAGGAGACGCAAGATTTACACTAGTGAACTGGATGTTGACCTACTGGAAGAAGCGAGAGCACTCTTCCCAGATTATCAGAGGCTCATTAACATCAATGTGCTGCTTTCTCCAGACGTTCACAAGCTGCGTATTAAGTCTAGGCTAGAGGCAAAGAGAAGAAGTTGATACGACAATAGGATCTGCATCCGCTCTGGTGAGGACAGTGAACGGGCCACTATCATCTCCACTGATGCTGAACTTGAAGCTTTTTTTGCCCGGTCGCCGTTAATAGCCAATACGAACATCGCACACTAAAACACAAATATATTAACTCACCAAAGCCACCATCTAAATTATCTAATACATCCACATCTGCTTCTAAAGCATCTCTGTCTGAGGATCTGAGGGTCTCTCATTTCAGTTCAGACAGGACTCTCTTTTTTAGTTCTTCAAGGGTTAGAACCAAAATTTATGTCCTTGGGAATATTCAACGTTGAGAGCTCGTTTGTCATACCAAAACTTCGTCTTTACCGATTGTAAGTTGATCCGGGCTCGTGCTATTTTATGGATTTTGCTGAGTTTCCTCCGAAGCCTGTGTACGTAGTCTTTGTCTCCTTTAATCTTGACCTCCTGTGGTAGACACCCTCGAATTAAGTCCAAGTATTTATATATATATATATATAATTTATATATAATTTATATATATATATATATATATTAACTCGTTACAACACACACATACATAAACACGTGCGAATTCGGCAATAGGCGCGAAAGAGATAGAGAGAGAGCGAGCGCGCGGGCTAATCCTTCAGGTGAGCGCTCAGAGAACTCTGGACCTTCGGAAGGTAAACACAGGACTTTGCTCGTACAATTCAAAAACTTTCGTGATATCATGTGCTGTGCTGTGTCCAGCGGATTCGAATTGTACCTTGTCTGAGTGCGACGCAGAGTCTGGGTAATCCTGATCCTCCTGCCTAGCGGTCCAGCGCAGTGGCCAAGTCTCGCAGCCTGTCCAGGATTAGGAACGTCGTTGACGAGAGAGAGAGAGAGAGAGAGAGAGAGAGAGAGAGAGAGAGAGAGAGAGAGAGAGAGAGAGAGAGAGAGAGAGAAGGTTTGTGTGACACGCACTACATGGGAGAGAGTGTATGAGCGAGTGTGTATTACCCATGCGAGTGTGATCCCGCGCGCGCGACCTTCACGACAGTATACGCGTACGAGCGCGATTATTCTAGCGTCGCGGCGAGTCGCAAAGTTGTTGGCGACACGCATATTATTATTTAATGATTGTAAATTCACGATTATTTCGCGTCTAGCAAATATAACCATTATTTTACGCTGACTTCCGATTCTTGTTCCTTCCTGCAAATACCGCCGCCTCTGCGGGCGTTATTTATTAGTACTTATCTAACGCAGTTCAGCAGCCGAGCACGCGCCAGGCGGCGAAAAAGCATAAAGTTATTCGTAAGCAGGCTGCGAGAAGAGGGTCAGAGCTTAGTGATTTTAAAAATAACATAGCACCAACATGATTATATAATATATAGGTATTCTCACTTTCATTATATTATACACGTATACTTATTTCTATGCATAGTCTTGCTCTAGACATCTATAGAAAAAAGGCATGATACATACCATTTTTGTTTTATATGAGCGTAAAATTTATTGTTACAACAATTTATAACAATAGGTTACACAATAGGTTACACAATTATACAAAGTTTTTCGGTAGAGCATAAAAATAATAAATACTTGTATGGTATTTTTGCATGTAGTAAATAACTATTTAAATTAAAGGCTCAGATTGTTATTTTGCAAACAATAAAGAATTATTTTTATGCAAAGTTTCTATTATCGTACCATTAATGAGTGATAATAAACTTGTGAAATTTAATTACAGTGACGAAGTCCGAGAAAAAATGAAAAGTAGATATCTTTGCAATCCAGAATATAATTTTGAGAAAGTTAACCGAGCTAGTATGGCATGTGGACCTATGGTGAAGTGGGCAATCGCTCAGGTACAACATTTTTTTAACATTACATTGTTTTGATATTTATTATTAGTGCTTATTATGTTAAAATTAATATAATGTTACGCTATAGTCATTTTTATGATATAATTTTCTGTTAAAATGATGTACTTCAAATTTCCGTCCGCACATTTATTGCTTTCTCTTTTATTGCGCGCCGATTGTTTGGGTCCTATGCCGGGCTAAACCTATCGCCCCCCGGCTGACGCGGTGGCCAAGCCGACGACGACGCTGTCGTAGTCTAAAGGGCCTGGGGTAGGGATAATCCTTACCACATTTCGGAATATCTGACAGCCTCTGTGACATTGCGCTGGACAGTCAGTCGAACGACAGCCCTTGCAAGAGTAACTGCGCTTACTTGGTTGTCGTCTCTAGTTTCCCTAATTGTATTAACTTGAGTTATAATTAATAAATATTCTATCCTTATTTTTCTGCTAAACCGAATTCCATTTATTTTGCTTAAAGCTTAAGCATATAAGTTCATTAGGTTATGGGCCCAGCACGCTTCCACTGCGCCATTGAATAAATTATAACAAGCCACGCTGGCCAAGTGAACTTCAGTTTTTGAGTTTTGTGTTTAGTGCAAGTGACTTCTCTGATCATTCACAATGTCTGACAGAGATATTTTAGGTATCACTATGCTTGATGGCAAGAATTTCTATATCCAAATTCGGAATAGTGATAGCGATAAAAGCAAAGAAGGTGTACGGTTTCGTGGACGGCTCAGAAAAGAAGCCCGCTGCGGATAAGACAGCAGAAGTAAAAGAATGGGAAAAACGCTTGAATCAAGCATTCATGCTGTTGTTTGGTTCAGTCGAAAAAGCTCTACACTACAACATGATGAGTTGCTCCATGTCTGTAAAAATGTGGACGAAAATCCAGACTCTATACGGTGACTCAAGTGTAGATGCTAAGCAATACGCCTGGGAGAAGTTCTATTCGTTTAGAATCAACGAACAAGAACCAGTAGCCGGGCAGTTGGAACAGTTTCAGTGCATTATTCAGAAGCTAAATGACGCGAGTGACAAACCGTCTGATACGTGTGTGCTGAATAAATTACTGAGCAGTTTGCCTGCAAAGTTTTCATATTTTCGCTTCGCGTGGAAGTGGACTCCCGAGGCCGAAAGAAAAACTGAAAATCTGATTTCTCGGTTAATCAGAGAAGACAAGCGCCTTTCTGAAGATGTAGTGTCGTTGCTTGCGCTTCACGTGCAAAAATCTTCAATAAAAGGCACACGCAAGAAGAATTCGAAAAAGACATTGCGGAATTAAAGAAGGGAACGCGATGTGGAATCTGCATAGAGAAAGGTCACTGGGCGCACGAATGTCCGAAGAAAGCAGCCGACAATGAATCGTCTAAAAACGCAGTGAAATTATCGGTGTTGATATGCGATATTGTTGAAACATACAGGTGCGCGAGTGATACGAAAACGGATTTATGGATTGCTGGTACTTGAGCCGCAATGCACATGAGTCCCTGCAAGGACGACTTTACATCTATGCAGCCGAATACGAATGGCCACATGGTGAGAGTAGCTTATGATCGAATCATCGCAGGCATCGGTATAATCACTATCCAAGAGACGATTGAGGGAATTACATATGAACGTGAAGTACATCATGTAGTCTACGTCCCTGAATTAAGATGTAACCTTTTATCGATTAGATCCGTAAACAAGAGAGGCTACTCTTTCCACTCCTTCGAAGACAGATGTGAGATTCGAGAAAATAACGGCAAGTTAGCCCTGCGAGGGGTCGAATATGGACCGCTGTTCAAAATGCTGTTCAAAGTGAAAATGCCTACGGATTGCAATGCAGCTCAAGCTGGAGCTAGCAATAAAATTAAGCTCTGGCATGAGCGGATGGGTCACGTAAATGTGCGCGCCGTGAAGCACATGTGCGAACAGCTCGGAATCGACGGAGTCGCGGGCGAAGATTTTTTTGTGAAGGATACGTTCTGGGCAAGCAGTCCCGAAAGCCTCACCTGAGCGTCGGATTAGAGAGCAATTATGGCCCCGGAGAAAAAATCCACACAGATGTTTGCAGGCCTGTAAACATAAGCACGCCGAGCGGCACACGATTTTTTCTAGTCCTGAAAGATGAGAGCACGGGATTCAGGAAAGTATATTTCATGGCCCACAAATCTAAAGTCATAAACAGATTCAAGGAGTTTGAAGCGTTCGTGCGTACCCAGATAGGGACACAAATAAAGGTTCTGCGCTCAGACAACGGGACGGAGTATACCTGCGGTAAGTTCCAAACCTTCCTGAAGGAGCGAAGGATTATCCATGAATTGTCGTCGCCGTACATTCATGAACAGAACGGACGCGCCGAACGCGAAATTCGCGCCCTTGTAGAAAGTGAGCGCTCGATGCTTCATGCTAAGAAGGTCGATAAAAAATTATGGTCTGAAGCAGTAAACGCCGCGTGTTACATTCTCAATCAAACCATCAATCCAGGAGACACGACCACTCCGTTCGAGAAATGGTTTAGACGGAAGCCCACCATAAAGCACTTAAAAATTTTCGGGGCTCGTGCTTACATGAACGTGCTAAAGGAAAAGTGGCACAAGTTCGACCCGAAGAGCAAGCCAGTAATCCTCGTCGGTTATGACGGTGAGTCGACCAACTACAGACTGTGGAACATCATAAAAAATTCAGATCAGCAGTGATGTAACGTTTAATGAAAACGCCATGTCGAGCACTGATGCCAGTGCCGAACCTACAACGGTCGCAATTGAATTTGATGCGGAAGAAAGAGACGAGCGAGACGCTCCGATCGCGCAGCAGGAGCCACAGCTGGAAGAGCAGATTGAAGATCACGGAGAAGAGGCTAACCAAAATGAACCTGTACCCGCTGTTGAAAATGTTGAACAGCTACAAAATGGTGTAAACGCTCACGCTGGTCGATAATTACGGGACAGAAACCGATTGAGATTACTTGATCGATACGGCATTTCTATTGCATATTTAGTTGATGCCGTACCGATGAGTTATCATGAGGCTGTAGTGAGTGATAACGCCAAAAATTGGAAAAATGCCATGGATGAGGAAGTGCAAGCCCTCACAGAAAATCACACGTGGATTTACCTAAAGTGTGATTTACCTAAAGGCAAACGAGCAATCGAATGCAGATGAATTTTTGCAATGAAACGAGATGCTGCAGGGAATCTGAAAAAATATAAAGCCAGGCTAGTAGCCAAAGGATTCCGAAAACGACCTGGAATAGATTTCTTCGAAACTTTCGCACCGGTTGTACGCTACGAGTCAATCAGAATCCTACTAGCAATAACAGCAAAAGATAATTATGACATTATGAAGTTTGATGCCAAAACGGCGTTTTTGTACGGAGAACTTCAAGAGGAAATTTATCTGTATCAACCACCGGGATACACAGACGAGAATCAACCGAATGCAGTCTTGAAGCTACACCGCAGTCTATATGGATTGAAGCAGTCACCGAGATGCTGGAACGAGAAATTCAAGTTTCTAAAGGAGTTTAACCTCTTGAACATCGCCGGTGACAAGTGGGTGTTTAGTGGTGAAGTGCAAAAATGTAAAGTATATTTGGCTGTGTATGTAGACGATGGTTTGATTATGAGTGAGAGTATGAATGCAATAGAGAGTGTATTAGAATACTTAAAATGCAATTTTAAAATCACTGTAGACCGTGCCGATGAATTACTAGGTTTCGAAATTAGTCGCAACCGCGAGAAGCGATTGCTAAAGATAAGTCAGGACAGATATATTAAAAAGATTTTACAAAATTTTAATATACATGATGCGAATGTCTTGGGTGTATCCGCAGAGCTAGGTTTTACAAAAGCAAACAAACGCACCTAATTTGAAAATACCGTATCGAGAAGCAATAGGCTCATTACTTTTCGCCGCGCGAGTAAGTCATCCTGATATAGAGTACGCCGTAAACTATGCAAGCCAATTCTTAAGCTGCTACAATGAAAGCCATTGGGAATAGTAAAGAAAATATATTTCAGAAATTTTCGAAAATAAAAAGTACGTGTGAGCCTTAATTTTTTGATAGTTTGACTATTAACACAGGTATGTTATTTACATGGGGTAATCGTTGCTGTCTGGCGAATGTACAATGTTGAAAAATTGCATTAGTAAGGATTGTCAGAGTTAAACCCCGATTAAATGTGACTTTATGCGATCCAATCATGTCGAACATGGAGTTATTAAAATATTGTGCGATTCGTCTGTGTTATTACACTAAATTTAAAGGAAGACATCATTCAAAATCTAAGAATGTAGATAAAGGGCATTACTAATATATGTTTATATGAAAGTTGGAATCTGCTACGGTGTCTGCGTTACTTCATTGGTTTTATGTAATTGGCATAAAGTACTTTGCATACGGCCTGCATTACGAACGTTATCTACGTGGTTCAAGCACCTATTTCACACCGCTCAGGTGCGGGGGTCTGATTCCCATCATTCAGATGATTTGTATACCACTCACTCATGTCCCTGTATTTTATAATATACTATGACGTGCTGCACATTAGCGCACATCGTTTTCCATGGCTAGGAAACGCACATGTCGCCGACGATGCAATCTTCTTATCAGCACCGTAAAGCTTTGCTTCATCGTGCTGAGTAGCTGCAGTAGGCAGTCCTTGAGGCTCCTGTCTCTGTTATGTTTTGTACAAAATAATTGACACAAAAGTTTATTATATAAACAAATAATAGGTTCATTGAGAGAGTGGCAATAGCTATAGCTGGCGGTTCGTCTGCTTGCATCGGAATCTTGTGTGTGTGTATTTGAGAGAGAGAGAGAGAGAGAGAGAGAGAGAGAGAGAGAGAGAGAGATCACTCCAGAGTAGCATTATGTGCTATGTGTAAATTAATTTTTTTATAGTCCAGACTTTTATTTCATTACTTTGATGGTACTGAATACAAATATTCTGATTAAATTTTCTGACGAAAGTAAATGCACAATTTGCATCCTCGAATATTATGGGTGACAAAAGTATCTCTAAAGTCTCTTCTAGGAATCCACAATCGTTAAGTGCGAGCAAACGGGCGAGTTGCGCCTTTAAGCCTAGCACCGAGTGACTCAGTTTCATACATTTTATAAGTAGATATAACAGGCAATTGCCACGTGGACAATTTAGTAGACAAAATAAATTCTAAGTCCTTTAAGGTAATTTGTAATTACATTGCTGTATCCTTAACGCATATTTTTAATTTGTGCATAGAAAATGTATATGGCCGAATGCAATAAAAAAAAGACTGAAATCACTACAATATATAGAACAAAGGAAAGACGTAACATTTCTAATTATAGGCCAATCTTACTTATATCTAATTGAGACGGTGGGCCCACCTGGCAGGTATGAGAGCAGCAACGGATAACTTGCTGAAATTGGCAAGTTACCGACCATATGGCGCTAGCGTCGACTATGTAATAATTCATCTAAGCGCAGGTAGATGACGTGCGAGTATAAAGCATTACACAGAGGGCTATTTTACCGGGTATTAAAGAAGCTCCGCTGGGCTGACAGAGTCATTTGCACTCTGATGCAGAACTTATGCAACGAGCATAGCGCTCTCGAAAGGTTATCCGGGGGATTATCCTTCTCTCCTGATAGAATATTAGTTTGCGATCTGCTATACATTATGCACAAATATATGAATGATTCTCTTCCTTAATTAAAGCCTTTTCAACCTGATTTCATCCACCTTCCACCCCTTCGTCTTTCTATTTCATGGACAGGACTGCTGACAGGATCCCTACCTTGACTGAGCCGGTAATCTTCTTCGAAGCTATCTGAATAACAGATTTAGAATTGTTAAAATGGATGGGAAAGAAAGTAATAGCTTACTAATAAATATGGGTGTTTTACAGGGTACGATCCTGGGACCACTCTTATTTATTCTATATATAAATGATTTCTTAAAGAAGATCCAACTAGAGTCAATTCTATCGTATGCAGATGATACTGCAGTAATAGCTACAGGCAATACGTGGTTAGAGTCGCAAAAAAATAGGAATAAGTTTTTTACTGTGATATACAAATGGTTGGCGGTAAATAAGCTATCCCTATACGTTGATAAAACAGTTTGTATACCATTTGGAAGCTCAGCTCAGCGTCAGTTAACCAAAGCATATAGACGTAAAAATTTTGAATACAAAAATAGCTAGAGTTGAGAACTAGAAATACTTGGGAATTTTCTTTGACTTTAATCTCAAATGGAATAACAATCCAATACACAATAAAAAAAAAAAGAAAAAACTAACTAGTCTATATTTTTCACAAATTATGTCATTAGAAACAGTAAGAATGATTTACTATGCTTTCTTCCATAGTATAATCAGCTGTCGCTTGGGGTAGTGCCTACATAGAAGTCACCGCGATTTATTGCAGAATTTACAGAGAAAAATTCTTATTAATATCTTTATTTCGGCCTCTTGGCCCAGAAATGGACTTGGCTATTTACATGTGAAAAAAATTCACTTATACCTCATACTCATACACGTACCTCCTATATTTTATATTTACATTTTTTACACTTTCATTTTTTTAAATTTATTTACATTTTTTTTTTTGTACTTTATATCCTACATATTTACATTTCCACGCGTTTACATTTTACATTTCTTTTTTTCGCAAACAAAGGGTTCGCTTGGTAGTCGCGTTGTAATTCAAACAATGAAAGAATTTTTGTTAGCAACGACACCACGTAATTTGAAAAAGTTCCATGTTTATTTTGATAATTTGTTTTGTTCAGCAGATCTATTGGTTCACATGAAAAAACTCGGATTACGATGCATCGGAACGATAAGACAGAATAGAGTACCGATAAAGCATAACATAGACAAAAAAAAAAGATGAACGAGGAAAATATCATGCAATGTATGACAAAAACAGTGGCATAAACTTCATTACAGTAATGGATTCTAAACCTGTTTCGATTTTGTCTACGACTGCTGGTGTACATCACACTGCTCCTGTTGATCGGTATGACAAAAGTGAAAAATTGAACAAACAATTAGACTTTCCAAGAGCTTTTTGTGCCTATAACAAAAATATGGGTGGTCTTGATATCCATGACCAACATTGTAATAAAGTTTTGCCAATATTTCGTTCAAAAAAATGGACATGGGTTATCTTTATGAGGTATATCCAAATGTCCATAACAAATGCGACCGTATTATATAATACAGCTACGGCAAATAAAGGCCGACAAATTGGGACAAAAGATATTATAGCAATTGCTAAAACTTATTTGAGAAATGATGTATCGAAAATCCACGAAGTAGAATACGCTACTACTCAAAAATATTGTTCTAGACAGAATTGTAAGGTCAGAACGAAAAAATGGTGCAAAACATGTAATTTATTCTTCTGCAAGACATGTTTTGATGTAGCACATCGACAGTAAGTATCAACAATAGACTCTTATAAATAAAATAAATTAAAATTAATGAAAATTAGAAAAAAAATTAAAAAGGTTAAAAAAAAGTAAAAAAAAAAGTTAAAAAAGTATAAAAAATTTTAAAAATGTAAAAAAAAGTATAAAAAAATAAAGAATGTAAAAAAAAGTATAAAAAGGTAAAAAAAATAACAAAAAACATGGTTCTCTTTCATCGTTCACCTCCCCGTGGTGAGAACCGGGCAACACAACATTTCAGAGTGGCAAAGAAACGATTTCACCATACTTTTGAGTCATGTTATTTGTATTTTTTATAAATAATTATTAGTTTTATCATGTATTAGAAAAAGAACAACAAGAAAAGCAATTATTGCATTAAAAATGCTTAGAAGTTTTATTTTATTTATAGAAAAGTGTTTAAAATTAGTTAGAAAATATGTGTGATTTTTTTTTTTTTGGACATTCCAGAGTTTTCGACATATGGTCCGATTCCGAAATTCTTAAAGTTGCCCGAAAAATTCTGGAAAAATTCACACGTATTCTTTGACTAATTTTAAGACTTTTTTGTTCTTTAACATTTTTTTGTTAAGATGATAGTTTTTAAGAAAAAAATTCATGAATATTATTATCGCCCCATGGCACAAATCCGCCATTTTGGAAAAATCTGGGTGAAAAATAAAAAAAGTCAGCGTGGTTTCTGAAAGTTTAAACAAAAAGTGCACGATCCTCGGTGTTATTTCGGTTAAATTGATGCTGAAAAAAATACAAAATCGACTTTGAAAAAAAAATCACGTTTTTTTTTTAATTGCAAAATAAACAATGTTACAATTGTTTTTTTGCAAAACTAACACCGGATTTGGAAAGAGCATACCCAAAAATACCCGAAATAGTACTTTCAGCAAAATCAAACATTTTTTTGCACGGCTGTGGTGCACTTGAAAATGCTTGCACAAAAATGGCCTTTTGCGCATTAATGGGTTAAGCCCATGTTGGTCCAGAATTCTTTAGAGTTTCCTTCATTCATCCTGATGCTAACTTTGGTTTCTTCGTATATTCCTTTAATTCTCTCTATTAGGTAGTTGCTGATTCCTAGTTTCTTTATAATTTCCCATAAAATTTTTCTGTCTACTGTATCGAAAGCTGCTTTTAAATCCACAAAAATTGAGTATAACTTCTTTTTCCTTGTTTTTGCCCTCTATGCCAGGTAGTTTAAAACATATATATTATCTAAAGTTGACCTTCCTTTCCTAAATCCTGCTTGCCTTCCATGAAAATATTTTTTTCATTCACCTCTTCTTCTAATCTTTTTTATATCACTTCCGTGTATAATTTGTAAGCCGTTGATAGTAAAGAAATTCCCCTGTAGTTCTTGGTGTCATTTGCGTCACCTTTCTTAAAAAGCGGCACTATCAATCCCATTTTCCATTCTTCTGGCATGTCGTCACCATCCCAGATTTTTCCTAAAACACATATCAATCTATTTACCAGATCTTCCCCTCCGTGTATCCAAACTTCGTTGGGTATCTCATCAACTCCCGCTGCTTTTTTCTTTTTTAATATTTTCCATGCCCCTTTGATTTATAAACCTGTAATTTTTTCCTCTTCTGTTAATTCTTCTTCTTTTTTTCTTTTTACCCCCAATTGACGTTCTTCTGTTCCTTGTAGAAGTTCTTTAAAATGTTTGATCCAATCTTCTATGATGTTGTTTTCTTTTTTTTCTCTTATTTTTCCCCTAAATCTGTTTAAAAAATTCCAAACGTCGTTTTCATTTTTTATGCTTCTCAATTCTGCTTCTTCTAGTTCTTTATACCGTTTTTCTTTTTCCCTACAGTGTTCTTGCCATTCTCTTCTTTTCCTAATATATTTTTCTTTAGGAATAAAACCCTTTTTCCATTGTTTTAATGCCCTATTTGCAGCCCTCTTTTCTCTGGCGCAGCTCTTTGCCCACCATTTTCTCATGCCTAGTTTCTACTTTTTTATTTTGATTTTCTTCTTTTTGACTAAGTCCTTTATAACTGTTTTAATATCTTCCCATGTATATTGTGCTGAATCCTCGTTTTTTATTTCCCCTTCAATATTCGATTTTTTTTTCTTTAAATTCCGCTATGTCTTCTTCTCTCCATGACAGCACTTCTTTTTCATCCGCTTCTTTCCGTTTTTTCTTTTTTCCATCTTTTTTTTGGTATCCCTTGTGTTTATTACTTCTTGCCACAATCAAACAAACAGGGGCATGATCCAAGTCCACTCTTTCCTCTATCCTAAACCTGATTATCCCTTCCCTCATTTTTTCGTTGACTATTATGTAATCAATTACCGAACTTCCCCTAGGTCCTATGAACGTAAAATCCCCTTCCTCGTCCCCTGCTGTTCTGCCGTTTAAAATAATCCATCCTTTATTTTCTATAAAATCTACCATTTTTTTACCCCCATTGCTTATAATTTTGTCTTTGCTAACCCTCTTGTCAACCCCTACCCTCCCATATAGGTTGTAATTTTTCTCTTATACGAATGTTAAAATCCCCTCCAATTATTAAATCCCCTTCCTCTGTAAATTTTTCGAGTCGGATGTTTTTAGAATTTTTTAAATATGTATATTTTAGGAAGTTACACGCCAGATCGTGTGTGGGGCATTACAAAGTGTTTCTGCTTTTTTTGTAATACCAAGCTTGTATACAGGTAGCTGAGTTTAGCTCTACAAGGTTCAAGGTTGCGTATATTTTTAATGTATAATATATAAGCTGTTTTCGTAGTTGAATAAATGAATTTAATCCACAAGCGTATGGCATTGTTAAGAGTGTTGATCTTTCACTTCTCACCCAGTGATTCAGGGGTCGCTGATCCCAAGTATGAAGTGTTGCAGAGCATTATTATGCGCCCCTCTCTTCCTACATTACAATCTGCAGATTCAATGTCGGGTGCAGATTCGTATATGGTCTATATGCAGTTACGCAGCTTCTGAACACGTTATGCATCACCCCCAGCAAGTTCGTTGAGTTTTTGTGTTACTAGTTTGAGCTGATATGAAATTTTATTAGCCAGACAGGCGTTGCTGTACTGGAGAATTATGTCGTTCACAAATTTTTCAATGTAAGTATACTGTAAAGTGCTTGCAGAAAATCCAGAAGCAGCTCGATCTGTTAGTATATTGGCAATGACCAGCAAGATATATTATCCTGCTTGTGAAACATATGTTGTTAGAATTCTTCTTTAAATCTTTATATCTGAATAGAAGAGGCTTAAGCGCTCAAAATTATAGAATAGAATAGAATATATGTTATTTTCAAATGCTCGAAAAAGTATTCAAATACCATACAATGTCATAGCTGGTTATCACAAATCCTCAATAGATATCACATTATCATACATATATAAATATAAGTACACGTCTAGTTTTTGTGCATAATTAACCTAATCTATCACGTCAATATAGATAAGAACGTAGACTAGATTTTAAATACGACGAATACAAATAGACAAAACGCAGGCGCACACACTAAACTATACCAAATTATATTGCACTAAGGTACCCGCAAGAGAAAATTTCGCATTGCTATTTTGAATTTTGAGAGCGAAGGCATTGTTCCACTAACGGGTGCCCTGCGCCCTGAACGAATTTTTCTCGCGCTAGTTCAGTTCGTTGTTCAGCCTCAACGGCAAGAGATTGTTACTCCGTCCAAAGATCGTCACGTCGTCTAGTGCCTCGTTGAGCTTGTTTTTGTCGTCTTTTTAAGGAGGTTCTTCTACTTTGTAATTAACGAACAGATGTCGATAAAAAATTTAGGTGCACTTATTATTAGTAATAAACTTGCCTCACAAAATTACAGCCACCTAGGGTACCTATGAGAAGAGAATTAAATCGATCAAATTTTCGTGATTTAACACGGTGTCTTATGGGCAGTACGATTTTTTTAACCTTCTTACACAAAATACACAGCAATTAACGAACAGATTGTACTAAAACTTTAATAAATAGACAATTAATATCTAAGGAACAATATAATAACTCATAGAAATCGATTAGGTACCTGAAAGATATGTAATTAATACGTTTTCTCCTAGAAAATGCTCTTTTTCTCTGCGTTAACCTCCATTACCTATGATAGCGGCAACGACGCAATACCCGGCATAGCGCACACCATTTGAAATTCATACGTTTGGAAAAAAAATTATAATTTGTTAATTGTTAATAAAATGGGATAAGGAAAACAGAAGAGGAATACTTTTCTTTGTTTATTTAAGTATTTATTAATAATAACATTTCATATTAATTATTATTTTTATAAATATAGCACATTTATAATGTACGTAACATGTACTTTGGATTTCTTTGGAACATTTTTTAGTTGTTGATCTAAACAATAAACAATAATAATGTATACATAACAATCAAAATACGTAGAAACAACAAAGTAATCGAAAATAACTAAATCAACATATTATTATTATTATTGAGAGCTTGTAACTAAACATTTTTCTAAAAATTCAGAAATTGTTTTAACGATTGGTCTACTTTTTATAACAGCAACCAGTCCATTTTCATTTTCACCAAAAAGATTTATTAATCCATCCAATTTATTGTCTTTGTAATTCTGAATTATTGATTCATAAGAAATATGAGCAGCAACAATTTTTTTTCGCGTCACAAGCGAAGTGCATGACTTTAATCCCTCCAATTCTTGTAACTTAATCGGTTAATCTTTCATATAACTTTTTAGTTCGATTGCCTTCTCCCACAACAAAGTGTTGTCTTATTTTTTGCGATGAAATTCCCAGCTTTATCATTACTTGCTCGAGCATAGTAACGTCACTTATTGCGTTGTGTACATTAGCAGTTGATATATTATAGAGATTTGCAAGATTTTTAAATTTGTTTTCCCCTTTTTTAGTGATTCCTGTAGCTTTTTTTATAAGGGGCAAGGTATCAGCGAACCCATAAACTTCTGTCTTATAATGATTTACAAGAAACGTTTTTCCGATTGCTGCTAACAATCTCGGGCGGTCAAAACTGCAATTGTGTGCGACTAAAACGCATCTCCCATGTAAATCGCATAAAAATTTATAAAATTCTTGCAAAGCCTCTGATACAACAACTGTGGTTTCCGATGCCACTTCAATTTGCCTTCGACCTCTCGTAAGCCAGTGACATCACTTGCCTTCTCATTAATACGTTGACTGGGATTTATATAAATTGAAAACGATTTATCGCCACATTTTGCAGCTATCTGCAAGATATCTACTTCTTTTGAAAAGCCGACAACTTCTAAGACGAAGAAACAATTTTACGGTTGTTAATATTATCAAGTACGTTTAAAATTGGAGGAGCATCGGCACTCAAAAGACCTACATCTGATTGATAAGTCGCAGGGCCTTCGACGGCTTCTTTTTTGTGTCGCAATTCTAATTTCTTCTTTTTTTTTTTAAGAAACATACGTTTTCTTTTAAAGTCCTTAGACAGTGATTTTACGTATCTTTTATCTGCTCGAGAATCCAGCGCTCTATAATACTTTGCAGAGTATTTAGATGTAGATAGCGATAGTTTTGTAGATAAACGATTTGCAGATTTTTCTCTTGTATTCTTTTTATTGATCGCAAATGCCAATCGAGCATCGTACGATGCCGATCCCCCATAAAAGCGTGTTTTTGGGGCTTTACTCGCTATTATTGTATTCAAGCTTTCGTTGGCATTACTCGATACTCCGGCTGCGTATCTATCAGTTTTACTGGTTAATGTGTTGAATAAGCGCTTCAATGCATCGAATAATTTTGATTCTGTGAAGCCGTTTCCAATTGTAGAATGCTTGTATGTTTGTGGATTTTGTCGATAACCACACCAATTACCACTGTATTCTTTATCGCTGCAGCAATTTCAGTTGCATTACCAGTATTCTGCGATACGCAGTAGGTGAAACATCGTTTTAGATATTTAATCGAATTTGCTGTAAGCTCCTTATGATCTTTTTTGATTTTATACAATTCATTCGATACACCTTTGCTTGTGTGATTTTTGTCCGTATGTTATATGACATCGTGATTGCTGCCTGCACGAATAGCTGATATGGAAGTACTGTCGTTGTCTTCGATCATGATACCAAGTTCAAGGTTGCAAGCTTTGAAAATCGGATCTTGATTTGATAATTCAGTGGCAGCTGCAGATTCCATTGCTTTAGCTGGACCTTCAAAATTAAGCCTGCAATCATGATCTTCACGATTATGCCCGAAATCATATATGCGTCATTTGCGACAGAACTTTTTTAGAAAAATATCCAATTAGAGCAGCTGGCCCTGAAAGGCTGTCGTATTCACGACCAGTTCCTCTTGGCCATCCCATGTCATACGTAGCAGCTATTCTAACAATAATATCTTCGGATACATTTGTTACTTTCGCATGATCTATGTCACATATGCTTGGGAATATGAAATTACTTTGTAAGTTTTCAGGCCTGAATGGAAGGAAACAAGATGTGTCAGTGGAAATAATTCTCAATACACATAATTTTATCTGAAATCGTGTATTCATTTATTTATTACAATAATTAATTTTGTATATCATAACTTATGGTACACAATATTTTTTAAACTAACTTTTGTATATATGAGTAAAATAGTGTTATTAGAAATTAATCAAACTTCATAAAAATCACTGTAAATAAATTGATTACGATATAAAAAATGTATACAATAAATCATTTCAATTACATTATTATCTGCGCTCGATTATAAGGCATGGAATATAGTCGCGTTTAAAATTTTAGATATGACAGTAAAATCATTTTAGTATGAGTTCATCAAAATTCATCAAAATCATTGTCAATGAATTGATTACTATATAAAAAAATATATAAAATAAAAAAAAATCTCAATTAAATTATTATCTGCATTACATTATAATTCGTGGTATATAATTGCATTTTTAATACCTTTTTTGATATGAGAGTGAAATCACTTTAGTGTAAATGAATCAAAATTGATATTCACTCTAAATAAATTGATTACGATACAACTAAAACACAATAAAATAAAAAAATCTCAATTACATGATTATTATTATAAATATTCGATTGCAATTAAAAAAAAATAATTCGGGAACAAGTGAACCATACGCGACGCAAATTCACCAATTATTCGCATAATACTCACAAAAGTTTTTGAATTTCTGTAACATTTTTTATTGTAAGTTCCCGTTCTAGGAGAGTAGCTTCTGTACACGCATCTCGGGCCATTTCCTCGGCTGCGATACCCACTTCTTTCTTGTGCGTTTTATACGCGTTTGGATGAAATATTGGTATTTTAAATGATGACAGGAATTTATTCAGATGGGTATTTCCAGTGCCAGTATTGAGAGTTGCTGTAATTAATAACCTTATTATTGACAACAGTCCACTATATATTACCATTTAGCTATAAAAACATTAATATTACCCATTGTTCCAGCAATATTTACACCATAACGTTGTATCCGCTTTCCCTGTTTCGTTACTCGATTTTTTTTATCAGTAGCCACTCCCGTAGTACATAGACAATGTTGGCATTGTATAGTCTATATACAAGCCAATCCAACTAATTTTTCATTAACTATATCACGAAGAGAAAGCGTCTGATTACATTTTCTGCAATCCATTTGTGTGGCCAGTGTTTTGATTTGCACAATTATTCGTCCCTCCAGTTTCGGTTCCTTTTTCCCATTTTCGAGGTTAGATTGCTCTCCAGATTGCCCCTTCGATTCCTCCAATCTGCTCTGTCTACAGCCGTAAACGTTTCGTAATTCTTTTCTGCACTTGCTAGTCGTACTCTTGCATTATACACCTTCTCAGTTACACGTTTTCCTTTCCAAAAGAACTTATTTTGTGGTTTATCGCACATTTCGTAAATAGTCAACAAACAACGCGAATCGGGGACATGATATAGACTCACGCGTGCCCGTGTTTATATTTGTAGGTAAGGATAGGTATGGGTGTGTAACGTTGTCAAATCTTAACCGTTCACTACTTTAGTCAATAACAAGACTACAGTTACTCTCTTTTGACTAGAGACGTACCAGATGAACCTCCTTAAAGCTCGTCTGTAATAATGTCTCTGTTCTGCGTCGACCCATAGAAGGTATCCGTTCTGTCTCGGTTCGAATTGTTTGAGCAGAGCAAGTCGGTCAATGACAGTCATGATGTTTAGACGAAGGTGTTCTAGTCGGATATCAACTCCGCTGTCAGAACACCTTACCGACGACCATTTACAAGCAGCCATGAGAGATAAAAACTCTTCTGATTTTATTAATTTAAAGTCTCTGTACGTAAAGCTGTTAAGAGAAGGGGACCAAAGATTGATGGCTTTTTACCCTGTTGTACGCTACACATCAGATACTCCGGAATACCTGGTTTCCCCTCTACCTATGACTGCGACGAACACAGAACAGTCGCTTTGTAGCTGTTACGAATGAACAGGGCTACACCACCTCCACGCTTGTTTCTGTCATGCCGCAAAAGCGAATACCTGTCAACCCGCGCAAACACGTCATCAACCTCATTCCCGAGACGCGTCTCAGCCACGCCAGAGGTGGTAGGTCGGACGGGCAGTTTCGAGATACAGCCTAAACATCCCCATGTGCGAGTAAAGATAAGTCGCATTCAGGAAGCTCGCTTTAAGTGCCTCGCCACCAGCCTCTCTCGTTTTCCCATGCCTTATTCCTGCCAAGATGTAGTCAGCGTTCCACTTGACTTCGACTTCGACTTTTCTCTACTTTTAGCAATATTTTTAGTTGCGTCTGAGGTGGTGGCATCACCATTGCTGCTGTTATTATTACTACACATAATATTATAACTATCCGAAAATTCAACAAATTTATAAATGTGGGTATCGTAGGTCTGTTTTGCATATACGAGAGCCCCTTTAAAGAGTTGTTACTATCGTTTAAAGAGTATCCAAAATCTTGTCAACATTCAGTTGTGCATTTTCTAGCGTAAAATGTTGTTATTTCTGCTTCCTGTTTACAGAGTAACTGGTTACACTAGTTCTCCTATTGTCCACCTCTGAGTATTTGTTTTTATGCTTATTACCCTTGCCCCACATGTTTGACAGAGTCATGATGAAATGACCAGAAATCATTTAGGTGAATACAAAATATCATGAATTATTCACAAGGGTTTCGAATATAATACTAGCAGGATATAATTGCTTCGCTTGCAATAACCATAATAATTAACATTATGTTTTATTAAGGTGGAATCTGTGTATTTAAGATTGCCAATGATGGAGTCTAAATGTGTTGATCTGAAAGATATTCTCCAACTGAGTGTTCGAGTCAGGCAGTATCTATCATTATAGTGCCTTATATGCAGTGTATTTATGCAAGATGTTTAATTTGTTCTGTATATGCTTATTTTATTATGTCGAAACAGGCTAGCTTAACAATTATTGCTTGCCTGTCTTTGCTAGCTGATCCACACCGTACCCCATGGTTTCGGGGGCAAAATTTACACATGAGTGTTTATATGAGAATTTAAACTATAGCACTAAAGATGAATACAAGTAGATATATTGTTTTAAAAGCCTGAAACAAATCACCATGCAAAATTTCAGCCTTCTAAATATGATAGATTTTCATTGAGAGCGAACTCAATTTCTCAATGATTATACGATTACTTTTTTCAATTTTTTTTTTTTGCTTCCTCTCAGAGGAAGCTTTGAAATAGTAAAATTTGGAGTTTCGTCAAAACGTCTAGAAAATACTTTTTGGTGTGTTAGAAGTTCAAATCACGTGTTTTTAGAAAATGTCCGTATGGATGTGTGTGTGTGTGTGTGTATACCGTAAAATTTGACATGCATGTATATTTTTGAATTCTGAATTCGGAAAAAACAGTTATTTTTTAATTTCTTAACTATTTTTTATTTTATGGACAATTTTTGATTTTTGAGAAACACTATTTTTCGTTTTATTCAATCATTCCATCGTTACAAACAATTCAGCTAATATGCACTTGAAAGAGAATAAAATAACCTACTTTTCCCCGTTTGGTCCTCGAGATCGACCGCTTTGTTCGGCAAATAACTTCTTACCGACGAAAAAAAAAATAATAGTAATAAAATAACGTTTTCAAAACATATGATTGCAGATAATAGTTTTGTCGTGCCGTATAGTCCATATTTATTATTACTTTTAGAATGTCATATAAATGTACAAATTTGTAGTAGTACGATTAAAGCTATAAAATATTTGTTTAAATATTTTCATGAAGGTCCTGATACAGCTCTTGTGAAATTTGCAAATGAACATAATCCAGGTAATGAAGACAATGTAAACGAAAATAACGATACATATTATATATAACGATACATTAATAATAAATCATATAAATATGATAAAATATTACAACATCTCTCGACCAGATATGTATGTGCACCTGAAGCTATATATCGCATATGGGAATTTTTACTACATGAGCAATCTTATATAATTTAAAGATTAGCTGTCCATGAAGAAGATGAACAATATGTTTGTTATTAAGAAGGATTCGAACACGAAATGATTGATAAAAATGTCCATACTACATTCATATCTTGGTTTACATTAAATAAAGAAGATAAAAATGCAATTCAATATTTATATCACGAAATTTCGTACCATTTCATATTGCATAATCTCACGTGAGATCTTACATGAGATCGCAGGTGAAATCTCACCTGAGATCTTATGCCAAAATCTCATCTGTTATTTTCGTCCGGAAGCTGTCGGATCCTCTTATTTATTCAAAAATGAGTTTTTTAATATTGGTAGTCGCCTATAAGGAGGAGCCTTCCCCCAAATAAGTTCAAAAAACTAAAAGTTCTCTCTAATACCTGAGATCTCAGGTAAGATTTTAGATGAGATATTTTTAAAAATCAAAAAAATGTCTAAAATGCTTCGAAACCTAGTTTTTTGAACTCTTCTGAGTAGGAGCACCTCCTTATAGGCGACTTCCAATATTAAAAATCTTATTTTTTATTAAATAAGAGGATCCAGCAGCTTCCGGACCAAAATTACAGATGAGATTTAGGCATGAGATCTCATATGAAATCTCAGGTGAGATCTTATGTAAGATCTCACGTGAGATTTTGCAATAGGATTATGTTTTTGATAAAAAAAAATGGAAATAATAAAAACTCTCATTAGTAGAATGTATTTTGTAAATCATTTGTGGATATACGTACTGTAGATGGAAGTATTTATGATAAATATGGAAATGCTTGTATATCAAGAGGTATTATTAGTACTGATGAAGAACGAAATAAATGTTTGGCAAAAGCTGCAGTATTCAAGTTTCCAAAATCCATGTGTGAACCATTTGCATACATTCGTGTATTTCAAAGACCTATTAATTCGTTAGAATTATACGATAAGTATAAATGTCACTTTGTGGACTTGAAATTACCCAAATTTAAAGCAGAACAAAGCTTTGAAAAATATAGAAAGTATCTTATTATCATGGGTTGAGATTGAATGATTTCCATATATTTAGTATTGAAAATAATTACGATGATGAAGAAAATAATCACGAATTACAAGTATGTAAAGATGGTAAACATTTAAAAACATTAATAAATTCTTTGTCTACCGATCAAAAAAATTTATGATATGATCATTAATGCTACAATTAACGGTATAGGAAATAATAGTACATTTGCAATAAAGGAGTAAAGTTGTTGATTATCCACGCGGGTGAGAGTTTACTGTCCTCGCTTCGCTCGGGCAGTAAATCACCCGAGGGAATAATCGACTTTACTCTTGTGTTGCATATAGTGCTTTATTCACGACTGAACTGTGTAGCCACCTTATTTCTTGAAAAGCGGAACCTACAACAGCTAAATTGACTAAATTAATACAATTTTTTTTTAATATTCAAAATTTTCAAATTTATTCAATAATTTTTCTACTTGTTAACATTTTTTCAATATTTTCAACATTTTTTCAAATTTTCAAAAATTTATAAAATTTTGCGGGAATAAAAAATGTATTTTCCGCATTTTGCGTGAATAAAGTAAATTCAAGGGTAAAAAATACGAGAGAATAAAATGCTACTCTAGTCCCTCTTTTCAGGGAATAAAGTTGCTTTTATAGTTCAGTCTTAAATAAATATTATTTTATCGATAATCTCGGTGGTAGTGGTAAAAGTTATTGACACAACGTGATGATTAATTATTTAATTTCAATGAATGTTCCGTTCATTACAATAGCCTGGACTGATATTGCTGCTAATTTATTAATTAATGGAAAAATTGCCTATAGTGTTTTCAAATTACCATTAAATATTATTGAACAAACAATGTGTAATATTCGTCCTAATTTAAAATATGGTGAAAGTATTAAAAATGTAATAATTATAATTTGGGATGAAATATTAATGGTTTCAAAATATGCTTTTAAAGCAATTGATAAATATAAAAATGACCTTCCTTTTGCAGGGAAAGGCATTGTAACATCTGGTCACTTTAGACAAACCCTGCCTGTACGGCATAGAAACATTAAGTGAGAATCTACGATTACAAAATCCAGATAATAAATTTAAAAATCAGTTACTTGCTATAGCTGAAAACAACAATATTAATAAATATGAATTAAAAAATAATATAAGAGATATACTAAAACAATTTATTTCCGAAAATGATTTAATGACAGAAATTTTCCGACATAAAATTGATCCTAATGATGCGACATTAAAAAATAAAGTGATATTGTCACCGTTAAGTTCTAATGTACTAAAAATAAATGAAAGTATAGTTAAAAAAATAGATGGAGACCACTATACATACTATAGGGATGATCGAATCCAAAGTGACGCAGATGACAAATAGACAAACACGATACTTACAGAATTTTTGAATTTATTAATACCTAATGGATTGCCACCACATCAATTAATATTAAAAAAAGGTGCAATAATTAGTTGCTTAAGAAATTTAGACATTGACAGTGGTCTTTGTAATGGTGCAATATTGATAATTAATGATATAAAACAAAATGTTCTTACAGCAGAAATTATTACTAGATGAAATACCATTTGGTATGGTTAAACGGCTATTTTCAAGACTTATCTTTGCTAGGGCAATAAATAAATCTCAAGGCCAATTGTTTGACAAAGTTGGTTTATATTTATCCACTCCGGTATTTAGTCACGGTCAGTTATATGTTGCATTATCAAGAACAACATTAAAAGAGAAATTAAAAATTTTCAAACGATGAATCTGCATACAAAAATAATAAAAATATTACAAATAACGAATGTAAAAAACGATAATTAAACGACGAAATGAAAATTTACACAAAAAATAGTCTATTCTGAAATATTCAGAAATTAATTATAATAATTATAAAGCATTACTAAAATATTAAGTATCTTTTGATTGATTGAGTAATTGCTACTAATACAACAATACTAATGTATAAATTATATATTGATTTGCTGAGAAGTCTTCACGATTAATACATTACTGAAATCTGCGTCATCTTCATTAATAGTACATTACTCGAATTAATATTATTTTTTGATTGGTCGAATAATCGCCACTAATTATACAATAATATATTTATCGGCTGAGGTATCTTTACTAATAGTACATTACTGAAATTTAACTTATGTATTAGTTAATTATTATCTCCAGCAATAGTACATTAATAAAATATAAATCTTTTTATATTATCTCCACTAATGGTACATTACTAAAATTTGAATTATGTTTTATTGTCTAAGTAATCGCCATTATAATTATACATTACCAAAATTTAAATAATATATTGATTGACTGAGGTATTTCTACTAATGGTACTTTACTAAAATACAAATTATGTATTAATTAGCTGTGTTATCTCCACTAATAGTAAATTACTAAAATTTAAGTTATTTATCAATTGACGTAGTAATTGACCTTGATTATACATAATTAAATTATAAAGCATATATTGATTGGCTGAGTAATCGCCATTGATTATAAATTGTTAAAATATTACTTTTTTATTGATCAACTAAATTATCTCCACTAATAGTACATTACAAAAATTTAAATTACATATTGAATAACTAAGTTATTACTTGAAACTAAGTATCATATGTCATATTGGTAATTGTAAATAAACTGTGAATTCGACATAATTATATTGAAATTAGAAATGTAAAATATTGGCTAAATAATCGCCACAGGAATTATACGCAAAATGCAAATGTTAAATATACTTAATAATAAATTGTATAAATATTAGATAGGTAATCGTAAAGTTTATTATGTAGCAATATAATAATACTATCATAATTGAGGTTAGGTCGGAGCTTGGTTGAGAGCGTACGCGCGGAAAAGGGCTCCGGCAAAAATAAGATTTTCCTGTGGTAAAGGGAAAGTAAAACGTGTAAAAAGTATAGAAAAGTGAAGCTAAGAGAAGGAGGAAGGAGAACAAATAAAAAGTTCGAAAGAGGAGAGGAGATAGAAGGAGAGAAAAGCGAAAAAAAGTCGAAGGGAAAGTGTGAGGTCAGCGGCGGAAGATGGCGGACGCCGCAGGCAAAACAACATCGGAGAGCAACACTAGAAGGAGAGGAAGACCTCGAAAAGAGGATAAGGACCCAGACAAACCAAATAGAGAATTATCTACAGAAAGGAAGCGACGGGTTTGAGTGTGTTTTTCGGAAGAAGCCGAGTACAGAGGTCTCCGATAAAGAAGCAGGGAGATGGGCAGTCAAAAGGAGAGAAAATCAAATAAAGCGAGGCGGAGGACAGGAAAGACAACGAGAAAGCCGACGATACGCGAAGGGACGATCAGGAGGAGGCAGAGGAAAAAACACCCGGGGAAGTGGAAACAGGAGCGGAAGAGGACAAAGAAAAAGAAAAAGAAAAGGAAGAGAGGGAATCACACTTACCGACGCAGCAAAAAGGAGACGGAGAGGACAACGGGTTAGCCCGTCATTATTTAGTATATATATGGAGGATTAAGAAGAAAAATGGGAAAAGAAAAACGAGGGAGGGACGGTGATAGGTGAGGTAAAAATTTTCTGTCTCAAGTTTGCAGATGATGTGATTGCGTTAGCGGACACAAGGGAGGGGCTACAAAGCATGTTAAATGATTTAGGGGGTTACTGTAAAAGGAATAATATGACACTAAACACAAAAAAAAACAAAAATAATATGTTTTAAGAAAGTAGGAAGACGGAATAGGAGAGACAAATGGGTATATGAAGGGAAGGAGCTAGAAATAGTGAAAGAGTATAAATATTTAGGACAGTGGATCACGTCGACGAACTCGTATGGGGTGCATGTAAGAAAATTAGCAAGAAAAGTAAGGAGAACAACAAATATGGTGTGGGGAATATGAAAAAGGGCGAAAATAGGGAGTTTAAAAAGAACTTACCTGATGGAGTCGATAGTAAAATCTAGTTGCTTATATGGAGCAGAAATATGGTGATGGGGTAGGAGGGAAGAGATAGAGAAAGTGCAGAATAGGTACATGAAGATGGGAATGGGTATAAATGATAATAAGCCGGGGTATATATGGAGGAGAGAAGCGGGAAAATATAGTTTAGAGATAGAGACTAGGAAGAGAGCAAGCAAATATTTATTATATACGCTAGAAATGGGGAAGGAAAAATGGCCAAGAATATGTCTAAAAGAAGAGCTAAGGGAAATACTAAACAAAAATCCGTCGAAGTGGGGAGAAGAGTTAGAAAAAGCAATGAAAGAGGTAGGGGACCAGGAGTTGATTAAATTAATGTATGATTGTAAAAGCAGGAAAGACGTAGAGAAAATAAAGGAAAGGTTAGAAAAAGGGATAGGAATAAAATTAGAACAAGAGATCCAGAAAGACTCGGAAAAGATGGAAAGATCAAACTACTGTCCAGAATACAAAAACTGGAAGAGGATTTAGGAAAGGAAAGATACTGGGAAAATAAGGAAATAAGCGGATTTATAAAGGAGCAATGGGCAAGAATGAGATGTGGGAACATAGGCAGGGAAATGCAAAGGTTTCAAAGATAATAAATGTAGGATATGTGAGGAAAAAGAAGAAAAATTAGGACGCATCTGGATTTGTGTAGAAGCGAGAAAAGAAATAGACGAGGAGTGGATAAGGGAAGTAGTAGAAAAAAAGTTAACTGGGGAGGAAGAAGATAATATGAGAGAACTAGAAAGAATACTAAAAGGAAAGCCAAATGAAAAGATATGCATTTATGCATATCAATTCGAAAAGATAGCTAGACTAAGGGACAGTAGCGAAAAGGAAAATGCGAACGAGAAGGGGGGGAAAGGGTTAGGAAAAGAACTGTTCAGTAGAAAAATGTAAAGCGGCAAAACCAATGTAAAAAATGCGTAGATGTAAGTAAACATTGTAAAAAAAAACAATATATGTAAATATAGAATTAGAGAAAAGAAAATGTAAATAATTATAATATAATAAGGAACAGAATGTATGTAAAAGAAGGATGTGAATGAAAACATGTAAACAGATGTAAAGTCTATACAGGAATAAAGAATATATTATTATTAATAATATCATAATTTATATGTATTAAATCTGATAAAACATTTATAAATAATTTGTAATGTGGGAGTTAGTATTAAAAATGTTACATTCAATAATTAACGACATTCTCCACCCTGTGAAACGCAGAGAGCAAATTTATCCAATTTAAATCTGCAGATTACGTCTTGTGATATTCATGAATACAAAGAGCAGTCGCCATTTCTCATTCACAAACAGATAACTTTAAAAAGCCAGATCATATCTGCACAATGATGACAATTCGCTGCAGCCCTTTCATCCAATTTAAATCTGCAAATTACGTCTTGTAATGTGCGGGAATACATAGAGCATCTGTCATTTTTTTTTCACAAACAGATATCTTCAAAAAACAAGATCATATCTGCACTGATGATTATTCGCAGCGTCTCTTTTATCCGGACCAAATCTGCAGATTACGTCTAAGATCACTACTAATGATATATGTAAAACATACACACACATATATATATATATATATATATATATATATATATATATATATATATA
>QLSS01000270.1:31672-68368 GCA_024372645.1 Trichomalopsis sarcophagae
ACGATTTTCGAAAATTCAATAATTTATCACGGGAGCTAGGGGGCAGCTAGAGGGCTACAATTTTAGAACTAGCCGTTTTTTCTAATGTACTGTAACATACAAAATCGGCGGGCTGATTGGGCGCCCCCCCCCCCCCCCCCTCCCGACACCGCTTTGACGAAATGTATGGGAATGATATATATATATATATGTACGGAAAATTTTCAAAAACACTATTTTTTGACTAAAAATGTATTAAAACTTAAAACCAAAATTTAGTATTACAAGGCTTCCTTAGGAAGAAAGCAAAAATATAGCTGTGCATGAGCCAGCTGTCGTTAATGCTTTTTAATTAATTAATATCAATATGACTTTTTTGTTATTACTTTTACGTGCTATTGGCCAGGAAGTGACATATTTCCGCCTGCACAGTGGTTTCCGACCGCTGTAGCACAAAATCTCATACGCACCACGGCCGGAAATAAAGAATGCTTAGTTCGCATATATGCCATACACGTGCAATCTTTGTTTTTCTGGCCTTGGTACCATAATATACTGCAATATACTGTATCCTTGATATAACTGATTCTAAAGTCTTAAATTTTTTTTGCAGTATCGGCAGAATTTATTTACAACATGGTGTCAGCATTTGCATAGTGCTAATCTTCAGTTTCGACCAGATATTGCTCGTACAGAATACTTATCGAATCCCGACGAACGTTTAAGATGGCAAGCTCATGCGTTACCCGCAGATGAATTATGTACTGAAAATGCTATAATGTTGAAACGTTTCAATAGATACCCTTTGATTATAGATCCTTCTGGACAAGCTACAGAGTTTTTAATTAATGAATATAAAGATAGGAAAATTACAAAAACTAGTTTTCTTGATGATTCATTTAGGAAAAATTTAGAGAGTGCATTAAGATTTGGAAATCCGTTACTTGTACAAGATGTTGAAAATTATGACCCTATTCTGAATCCCGTTTTGAATAGAGAATTAAGACGTACAGGTGGTCGAGTACTTATAACACTCGGAGATCAAGATATTGATTTATCACCATCATTTGTAATATTTTTATCAACAAGAGACCCAACCGTTGAATTCCTTCCTGACATTTGTTCACGTGTTACGTTTGTTAACTTTACTGTAACTCGTAGTTCTCTACAAAGTCAATGTTTGAATCAAGTTCTTAAAACCGAACGACCTGATATTGATGAGAAACGCTCTGATTTATTAAAGTTACAAGGAGAATTTCATTTACGCCTAAGACAGCTTGAAAAATCTCTATTACAAGCTCTTAATGATGCCAAAGGTAAAATATTAGATGATGATTCTGTTATAACTACACTTGAAACATTAAAGCAAGAAGCTGCAGATATTAGCAAAAAAGTTGAAGAAACTGATAAGGTTATAGCAGAAATAGAAACTGTTTCTCAACAATATTTACCTTTGTCACAAGCATGTTCAAATATATATTTCACAATGGACAGTTTGAATCAAATACATTTTCTATATCAATACTCTTTAAAAATGTTTCTAGATATTTTCACATCTGTTTTAACAAGAAATTCAAAATTATCTGGAGTATCGGATTATGTCCAACGTTTATCGTTCATAACAAACGATCTTTTTTCAGTTTGCTATGAAAGAGTTGCAAGGGGAATGTTACATAACGATCGACTTACTTTTGCTTTACTATTATGCCGAATTCATCTCAAGGGAATAGCATCGGGAGTTACTTATGATAATGAATTTACATTCTTTTTACGAGGAAAAGAAGGGGTTTTGAACGTACGCATTCCTCCTATTCCAAATTTAAGTTCCGAACAACAAGAAGCATTAGTGCGCTTAAGTACTAGATTACCAGCATTTCGAAAACTGACTGATTTGATTCAAAATAATTCCGAATTTAATTCATGGCTACAGTCTCCTACGCCAGAGACATGTGTACCTAAACTTTGGGAAGAAGAAAAACCTTGTTCTTTAATTGGAACAGCCATGAATCAACTATTAATGATTCAAACATTCAGGTAAGCAAATATTGATTTGGTTTATTTAAGTTGTGTGTATTAAATATAGCGAGTTTTACTTTTTAACAAGTGAAGCTTTGTGTAAATGCCAAGAAACAAGAAAAACATGTTGGAAATGGGTATAAGAAACTTTTAACTTAAAATTGTGTTTTTAGAACATGCCTGTATGTATGAATGTATGCGTGTGCGCGTACTTTTTTGCAGGTATACCCCACTGGTTCTATTGTTAAGAAACTTCTATTGATACTGCAATAGTTAAAATATATGCCTTTTTATTGAAGCAGATTCAATCTTTATTTAGATTATTGTGTACAGTATTTACATATTTATGAAGATAAGCCACAATTTTTCGTGTAATCCATTAAGATTTTACATAGACGGCAAGTCGGTTTATGCAGTATAACACTTGCAGATAGCAATAGCTATAACTTTCCTTCCGGAGGTCATTAATCAGATCTTCTTCTTGTGTGTCTTTTTTATTTTCGGTTTATACGTAGAATCGACTTTGTTAAAGAATGTAGTTAAACTTTAAAAACAAAGATTATAAGGCCTTTCATTTCTATAATTCTATTTAGTCTTATTATTTACGAAAAGTTCCGTACCCACGATGATTTGACTTATTTGAGGATAAATTTACATTTTTTTTTTTTATTCAATTGACTTTTACTATTAGTCAGGGACCATTAACGATGTTTCTGAGAAGTAAATAATGTTCGTTATATAATTACTTTTAACTTTAATTAATTTGAACAAAATCGTAATGGTGAAGGCTGTGTAACTCGCAAGTAAATGAAACAATATGGTAATTTCTCTAAGTACCTATATTAATATTATTATTTATTATTATTTATGCAGGAGGAGGGGGCGCAAACACCTTAGGTACTTAGGCAGAACCTATTGTACCTTCCACCCTACAGACATTCTCTAACTCAAATAAGCTTGCCCTTCTCCAGAAATGGCTAACGAGTTGGCAGTATTTTTGTTGTCGTAGGTTAGGAAATAATTCCTCGAGTGCTAATGTGTATGATCAGCAAGCCTGAGACATGCCGGTTGGATGTGAATTGGCGCCTTCTATGCTTTTTCACACTAAATACATACTCTTGTGGCCTCCTATCTCGTCTTCCGACCATAGCACCTAAGACATATCTCTTACGTGATGATCTAAGAGATAAGTCTAGAGTCGCTTTTGTTGCCTCCGCTAGCACATTTGGTCCAGTCCGCGTTAGTGTCCCGTCCCATAACCGCCTTTTTACTTCCTTAGGCATTTCGCCATTTCTTGGTATGGTTGTCCCTTTTCTCATTCGCGAATGAAGGTCCCCAAGTGCTGCTGAAAGCCGACTGAATGACGACATGTCCAGAATACCAGTAGAAATTTATTACACTGGGCCGTGACGTGTTTTTTTCAGACTAGCTACCTATCCAGGACACCGAGGTATATTTAGCTGAGTCCTTCACCTCTAGGATTGTGCCTAAAAGTCTAGGTACCCTGTAGGTTCCAATCTATTAATTTTTCCAGTCCCTTCTGCAGGTATGCCGGGTATACCTGCGTATATATACTATCCTTACCCTGACACTTGATGTAATAAAAGTTCCCGATGTCCCGGGCTATATACTGAGGTCTGTTCCTCTCAGAAGGAACCAGCCACATTTTATTTATCGGCTAATAGTCTAGAAAGATAGCTTCTAGAAAAACACGGAGGAATTTTTTACGTAAAATATGGAGTGTATGGTATGGATAATATTTTTATTATTACGTTCATCGAGTAAACGCATGAGTTACTCCTATTTTTGGGTGAACGTTAACGCGAAATTTTAGCGAATGGTTTACAGCGCGAAATAGCATGACTGCCATTGATAAACAACAAACTTTTTAAACATTTTGTGTAACTTGTGAACATTGTTAGCTTGGAGTATAAAACTGCCAACCACTGCGTTTAACAATGTAACTGTTTAACAATGTAACTAACAAGTCAACATTCCAACCAAGAAAAAATTTCAATTTTGACGTCAATTACACACTGCCTTTTATTACACACGTGACTAGCGTGTACTGGAAAAATAACCTGGCGATCCGGATACCTTCTCAGGATCCAGCTTGATTTCCGGTATCTGGATCCGCTTAAGCGTTGTTACCCTGCTTCTGCCAACTTTGTCCCCCTTTCCTCCCTTCTGCTCTTTTTTATTTAAATTTTCTTTAGTATCCATTTTGCTCATACGAGAACCTGGAGAACTAAAGGTCTGCTGATGCATAGATTTGCATGCAGTAATAAGGCTAGTACTAACTATCCTCGAGCCATCGTTAGCGACCACGCAGAACTGCCAGGTGCCCGTTTAGATCCTTTGGCACGGTTCTGTCACACCTTGGGCGTGGTGGAGGACGATAGGCCGGGGGGGGGGGGAGATTTAATCCCATTGTGGTCCACCAAATCACAATGAGGAGCTGTTCTTAAATTACAGAAGCGAGCCGCTTCCCATCATCCTTCCTCCGCAATTGCTTACAGAGGCTCAATAGAGTAAGAATATCTGAGGGCTCGGTAATACCCTTTTTGGCTAGGCTCCTTCACACGCTAGATCATAGAGCGCCCGTTTATAAGACGGTGGATCTTAGAGTGGCTCTTATTATTGAGACAGCTATTCCCTCCTCAGAACCCAGACTTCGTCCCTCTTGAGTCCCCTCACCCATGGCAAGGTCACTCAGCTCTCAGAGGGGGAATCCTTATGTTAATTAGCATGGATTAAAAACAATATAAACGGTTTCATCCCACATAGCCTTCTAAAAAATAATACGAGTGTTTCTAAGACGGAAACCAACCTGTATAAGAAATAGTATATTGTACAACCAGGAGGGGAAACGGGCTATTTCTAACGAGTGCTCAAACCTCACGCGAGGTATAAATTACCCTCCCCCCTTGTTACACACTGTACTTTTTTTGACAAGTGCCTGTAAAGACCCGTTTTCATGCATATAGAGTGAATGGTAAGTTGCGCATTTTAAGTCTTAAGCCATTCTCTTTCAAAAATGTTCAAAATTTGATTCATTTTGAGTGTTTTTGAGTAGCGGAAGGGAATGGCCATTCCCTCCCGTACGCTCTAAATAAACAGCTTGCCATTCACTTTAAATGCATGGAAAAGGGTATTTTTCATGCACGTGTTAAGAAAAATCAATTATACCTATGTGTTATTTTTATTGCCAACGGAACTTCTTTAAAGAATGCTTTAATGGAGTTCATTTATTAGCCTAGTGTTTTTTTTTTAATTTTGATATTTAGTACGTCCTTCCATCGTTAATTAGAAATTCAGGATCAAACTTGTTTTCTTCTTTCGAAAACGTTCAGTCGCCTACTTCTAGCAGTCTCATCTGGCCATTCTTTGTACAGCATAAACCATGACACCTACCTGTACATCGAGTACAGTAGTGTAAGCTTTACTCTGTTCGAATCTGCCCTTAAACTAATTAGACATTATCATTATCCTTTTTATGTATAAAGTCACGTCTCATTACCTTAGTATTTTATATATTATGCTCTAACTAGTTAGATTGAATATTCATAACATATAACTAACATAAAACGCTTACTTTGCTTGCAGTCAACAGACTAATTTTTTATTACCATAGGACTTGGAGTTCCGTGACTATCAATACCAGCATTACAATAATTGGAAAAAGCATATTCGTGATTAAATATATTTACCAAAAAATCATACAGAAACTAAAATGGGGGGTTGGCTAGCAAAGCGAGCAGGGGGGCGTAGCTCCACTAGTGTATATATATAATATATTCTTTGGGTTCCGTATAGTTCCTAATAAACCTATCTATCTTACTTTGAGACCTATCTATGAAAATGTCCAATTTCTCCAAACTATCCAATCGCCACAAATCCGTGTGTGTGTGTATATGGGACGTTCCACATCAAACGTAACAAAGCTCTGCCCAAAATTTCTTTTAATCTAAAAATTTTTTAAAATATGGAAAATGTAGCATTTTTTATGAACTTACAATTAGTGAGGGGTGTTTTTTAAAATTTTGTTCCTAGACGGAGCTACCCGTTTCCTAACCTTAAAAATTACTACTTTACGAAATGATCAAGCTGTTAGAATTCACAGGGGCCCAGAAAATTTCTAAGCAAAGACTATTTTCATGTATTTTGAGCTGCTGAACAAGAATCCGACGGTATTTTTTACCCATACCTCAAGCGTTCGTCCCTAACCTCAAAAAACACCCTCCAAAATTGCTTTTTCATACAGTTGAGAGATTTTATAACGGGGTTCTTTATCCCGTGTATAAGGAGTCAGTGACTTATTCACTGATCTATCGAATAGCGAGAGGAGTAAAAGCAGCAGCTCGTTGCAGGCTCCTTGTGGGCTGTGCGAAGCCTGGCCCGTAGAGCAGTATGCTGTACGTTCGTCCTCGAACACGTGAGCTCGCGGAGGCGTCGTGAGAGTTGATGCTATGTAGCTTAATCGCGGATGGGATGTGTAATCGAGAGAGGTGAACGCGAGAAAAAGGCAGAGGGTCAGGTGCGAAATAACTAAGCACAGGTTAAAATTCTAGTTAGATTTGTATAAAACGAGTAAAGAATGATACAATCGCAACGCTAGGCAAGAGAGAGAGACGAAGCAGAGCCTAATGCAGAGAATAGCGATCAAGCGGGTACTTACATTCGCCTTCGTGATCTCGATCAACAGCCAAGGTAGATACAACTACAACCGGAGGAACTAACTGAGGTAAGCCAGTTTGCGGGCAGAATAAGAAAATTTGTTGAATCTTGGGAAACAATTACAGACGATTCAGCAATACTTTGCTCTGTCACGGGATATAAAATCCCTTTCATATCCAAAATCACACAAAAGGCTGCCCCTGTCGAACCTAACGTTAACTCGGACGAGCGAACAGCTCACCGCAAAGCCATTCAGGTCATACTAGACAAGGGAGCGATCTCTCAGTGCCCACCTAAAAAAAGGACAGTTCCGGTCCAAATACTTCTTAAGGAAAAAGTCAATTGGTAAAAATTGGTTTATACTTAACCTAAAAAAGCTAAATAAATTTATCAAAGCCCCCCACTTGAAGTTGGAAGATATCAAAACAGCCTTGAGACTAATAACTCGCGAATCCTACATGGCAATGATCGACCTAAAAGATTCATACTTCCTCGTGACAATACATCGGAATTACAAAAAATTTTTTAGATTTGAGTTTGAGAACAAAATTTACGAATTTAACGCTTTACCGTTCGGTCTATCAACTGCGCCGTACGTCTTCACAAAACTCCTAAAACCGGTCATCCAAAAATTACGTTCGGAGGGCCTCAACTTGGTCATATATCTGGACGACATACTTATGATAGCGGAAAATAAAAAAGACTGCGCTAGAAACGTCGAAATCACTCAAAAAATGCTGCAGTCACTAGGATTTATCATAAATACGAACAAAAGCCAGTTAAACCCTTCGCGGCAGTTCAAATTTCTAGGCTTTATTCTTGACACGGAGGACTTTAGTATATACTTGCCTAAAAATAAACGGAAAGACATTCAAAGAATTATTCACACAATTTACAACTAAAACAACGCCACTATCAGGTCAGTAGCAAAAGTGATAGGTGCTCTTATTGCCGCTTGCCCCGCCGTAATCTACGGATGACTGTACACAAAAAGAATAGAACGGGAAAAATTCCTATCATTCTCAGCAAACGACGACAACTTCGATAGACGAATGATAATTTCTGGAACCGTAAAACGAGATCTGAAATGGTAGCTACAACACCTAGAAACAACCAAAAATCCTATAAAAGAAAACAAATATGTTTTAGAGATATTTACGGACGCCTCCCTCACGAGCTGGGGCGCGTATTGTCACGGTGAAAAAGCACGAGGATGGTGGAAAGACGCAGAAAAAGAAGAACACATCAATTTACTTGAATTTAATGCAGTGTTGAGCAGGCTTAAATGTTTCGCACGAGAAAAAAGAAAGTGCGAGATTCTACTCCGCATAAACAACACGACTGCCATCGCGTATGTCAATAGAATGGAAGGTATACAGCTTCCCACGCTAAATAATTTGGCACGAGAAACATGGCAGTGGTGTGAGAAAAAGAACATACACATCTTAGCATCGTATATTTATACGAAGGATAACAAAATCGCGGACAGAATGGGAATTGGCAGACTGGGCATTCGATAGAATTGTAGATGAGCTGGGTGAACTACTATTGACCTTTTCGCTTCCAGCACGAACGCCAAGAGCAAGAAATTCGTTTCTTGGCACAGAGACCCTAACTTAATCGCCATCGACGCGTTCACAATACGTTGGTCAAAAGATTACTTCTATGCCTTCCCCCTCTTTCTCCATGATACTAAGAGTGCTACAGAAAATCATCACAGAGCAGAGGGGATCGTGGTAGTGCCATTATGACCAACAACGTAATCTTCTTACATCTGTTTCCAGGCAGGAGTGACCCGCTATCGGCAACGCTTACCCTGGTGGTCCCGAAGTTGTCCGGCAGGCATACCTAGCCAAGAACCTGTCAAAGGAAGCGGCAGAAACAATGATGGCCTCGATAACCGACGGCATCTGCAAGCAGTACAAGAAGCCGATATGTCTATGATGGACCCACTGCCAGGAGAAGGGCATATGGGTGTACGAACCGAACAGCTCTGAAGTCATCAAATTTTTCTTACAGCAAGAAAAAGATATTAAAACATACAGCACAATCAACATATACAGATCAGCGGTCTCCATACTGATGTCGAACAAGCTGGGACAGGACCCAGACATGAGCAGATTATTTAGAGGCATCTCTAATATAAAGCCCACAAAAGCCAAATACACCTACACCTGGGACCCAAACACCGTGCTCGATCATCTGGACACATGGGGCTCAAACGAAAGCTTGAACCTCGAAAAACTGACGAAGAAAGTTGCCACGCTCCTAGCTCTAAGCACAGCACAGACAGCGGGTCCAGACGCTTTTTTCAATAAAATTACAAAACATAAGAACGCTAGAAGGACGCATCAAAATCACCATCACAGATAAAACAAAGACATCCAGATACCAAAAAGAACAACCAATTCTAGACATCCCGGTCTTCACAGAAAGAACAGACATTTGTCCAGCAACAGCCCTACAAGAATACCTGAAAAGACGTTTGAACTTCGCCAAAAAGAGGTAGAATGGCTGTTTATAACGTTCAAGAAGCCCTTCCATGCAGCCACGGCACAAAGCATCAGCAGATGGATAAGAAAAACTATGGAAGAAAGTGGCATAGACGTGGCAACCTTCTCAGGGCACAGCACGAGACATGCTTCCACATCGGCAGCCGCGCGCAGAGGAGTGAACATCGAATCAATAAGAAAAGCCGCGGGCTGGTCGAAAAACTCAGCTGTATTCGCAAATTTCTACAACAGACCACTGCTCGAAGAAGACGGTTTCGCAGAGGCGATCCTCAAAAACAAATAGATTGCTTCAATTTTTTTTCTTTGTTTTTAAGTTAATTTTGTTCACAATCAGCTATTGAAAAAGCACATTTTCAAAAGAATTAAATAAATTCAATTCTTGTATAATATCTTATTTTCGTATGATAATTGAAATTTTGGTGTATTACACATACACACATGCTATGCGTGCCTCTTTCACCAGCCAAAACACACCATTTTGGACGTAGTTCGGCGAATTTACTAAAGCTGGTAGGAAATTGTGGACATTCTTCTTTGAAAGTTCGATACAATACTTTAATATCACATAGTAGCAATTTTTTTGGAACATACTGAGTTTCACCATTTTCGTTAATTTTAACTACATCTTTCATATTCGGCATAACTGGACTGATAATATTAAATTCATATAATTTGTTACCTTTTTAATTGTAATTGCGGGTAAACTTTTTTCTTTTTTCGGATCCGGAATCGCTAAGATACCGAATTCATCTTTCAAATCTCTCGCCTTTTTTACAATTCTTGAAGAGCCATTAAACTCTGATTCAATATCACTTAATGTTCAGCATTCAGGTGCTACTGTCAAAATAGAAACTATGATTGGATCATTTGGAGGTAAAGAAGATAACTTACTGGCTAGGTTCTTTTTGTAGCTTATGAAATCTTTTAGTTTAAAAGATATTAAGATTCAAATTCTTCAACTCTCATCCTGTATACTCTGTGTGACTGGACATTATTATTTTTGTTAAGCCATATAATTTGATAATTAAAGCTTAGTATATTTTGAGAGCTTTCATGGTTTTATAAAATGTCTGTGTTTTATAAAATATTAAGTGCAACTCGTGTGGCGTTAGCACAATCTAATATTACATTTAAAACAATATAAAAAAAACGGAAAAGGAGGAAGCTAAGTGCCAAAGACTTGGCAGCGGTTTTTTTTTTGAAACATTGCGAAGACGTTACCTCTATATCAATTAATATTAAATGAATTAATACATCTGTCAACATGAACTGTTGGAAAAGAATGCTTTGCAGTAGATTCAGACATTATAAATATTTTAGATGCTTCAATTAATCGTGGACAAGTATACAAAAGCTATATTAGCTTAAAAGTTAATTCTGTCTGCTTCAAACTAATTTTTCTGTCATTAAAAATACCACGTGGAAAGTAACAGCTAATAAATTTAGTAGAACTTGAAACAAAACTAATCTATAGAGAGAGAGATTCTGGACTACAACAGTATACGAAATAATATTATTTTAAATATACTTGAAATCAAAATTTAATAAATGAGAATAATAGTCTAAACTTCGATTTTAATATTTTAAAAGAATTCTAGGTAAAACAACGTGTGATACAATTTTTACTAAAACTTTACCGTCAGAAAATATATCAAAGACAAGAGTAGCGTCTGCAACGTTTACACAGTGATAGTAAGTACAACTCAATTAATATTATTAAAAAATTATAAACTTAGAAAAATTTTTAAAGTTTAGAATCTTTGTTGGTTGCATTGGACAGCAAATGACGTTGTTTCGGTCAGAAGGCTTTGTAACTTATATTTCCAAATAATATGTTTACTGCAAGTGAAGCGAGACCGAACGTGCAGGTGCTATGAAATTATCTTTTAACTTGTGTACGTTTGTTCAACAAAAATGATAATGCTGTTCATCTCTTGAAAAAAAATTAAGTAAACTAAATTAACTTTACTATATGTCATAATATTTAAAATTAAAATATAATTAAATATTTGATATTTTTACAACAAAAATTCTCTTTTAGCAAGTATCAAAATATTACCAAATTTTGTTAGTATCAAGTATACTGCAAACATAATATCTAATTGGCAATAATAATGATAGAATAAATAATGAATATGTTTAGGGAATCTTTTAATATAGCCCTAACATGAAACGGTTCTAAAAATATATAAACTATCGAATGTCCACACTTTTTGGATTTTATTAACCCGATAAAACGTTTATTTAATGTTATAAAGTTGGACACTGTAAATTGTTATAAAATTCTAATAAAAATAGTTAATCACTATAAAAGATTGTTGTATTTAGACTATGCTTTTGTTTGTATTTAGACTATGCTTTACAGTTTTTTACAGAATAATACACTTTTTACATTTTTTTATATTTATTTTTATTATTATATTTTTACATTGCTTTGCAGTTAATATTTTCAATATGTTCGTAGTGAACGTTAATTTTTGTTTGAACATTATTCTTTAATGTAATTCTAAATCTAATCAGAACGTAATATCTCCGAGAAAATTGCTAGGCGATTCAGAGATATTGCTCTGAATACAACATTCAACTGTATATGATCAATGATATATTATACTTCTATTACTTTATTGGTGTTATTACGTTTGAAGTCATTTACCTACACAGATTGCTACACAAGTCTCCTTTCACCTAATCACTAGTAATCCACAGTCCTCGCATGGTACCCCTGGTGGGACTTGTGTCTAAATAGCATTTGAACAGCCCTGTATTTCTAATATTCTATTCATCGAGTCTCATTATTTTTCTTTGGAAATTATGAAACTCTTCTCGATTTTGCTGGATTAGGTTGAAACTCATCTCGAATTTCCTCTAGTAAGCTCCAGAACACTTTCGAGATGGGCCCTAAAAGAAACAATAAAAACGAGGTTGCACCTCAGTCCGGCGTTATTACTAGGTCACATGTGGAGGGCTCCGCTCCATCAATCCGGCGGCGAACGACGATCAGCCGTTGACTCCCACACCCGAAAACCTTTTGAGGCTGTCTAACATATTTCCCGAAAATTAATTAGCTAATCAACAAAATAAACAAGATGTGGTCATAGCTGTGCAGAACAGTCCTCAATGAGGCGCCCATTTTGTCGCAACCAATGAACCATTCACGCTGAACACACAGACTACGACCTGAACATTGTCCTCTACGTTTCCAACAACTACGATACAATCATCATGAAGGTGTTCTTACTTTCGGAAGATCCAGTTTTAGACGAGACCATGCCAAAAGTTCCGCTAGAATGTTCTGTAATAAAAATAAGTGTTGAAGGCGTAAACTTCGAAGCGTTGGTTGACACAGGAAGCAAGATTACTTGCATGTCGGCTGAATTGTTTGATGAGTACGCACCTCAATGGAAATATCTGCCTATTCTTCCGTCTGTGGGTGTGCAGGCAATAGGTTTTATCGGGGAAAAATCCTTAATTATTAAAAAATAAATGCAAGTATCAGTTGTAATTGGAGATCTTCACGTCGATGTCAACTTTATGATGTGAATGTACGCGAGCACACTTCTTAGTGCTTGATCCAGCGACCAATAATTTAGTGAAAATCCCTTTTATCATCCAAAAAGCTTCAATAGGTGATAGGGTGGCGCAGGCTAATTTCTGTACGAACTTGTGTCAAGAAGGGGATAATTACGCAGATCTCACTGATAACTCAGAAACAGATCTTTCTAATACTGAGATAGATCAAAAACTTGTGTCTGTTACTGGCTTGGATCAAGACGAGCAGAGTGACCCCTGTCAAATCTCATTAAAGAATTCAGATATGTCTTTAGAAAGGAACCAGGAAGATTTTATCGTGTGTGTATCGCTTCAAAGTCTTGGATGATACTTCATTTTTCAAGAAATCTCGTCCTGTAGAAATCCAGTTGAGAAAAGTCCGTCGTGACGAGATCCATCGAATGGAACGTCTCGGAATCATCGAACGCTCAGATACGATTTACATCAATAGTATTGTGCCAGTTTTTAAAAAGAACAACTCGGTCAGGGTATGCTTAGCAGCACTTGATCCAAATGAGCAAATTCAGTCAGACTATGATGGTCCAGATGATATTGATCAAGTGTTTAAAAGAACTTGTGAGTTTTCGATTATGTCAAACATTGATTGAACAGCTAGTTATTGGCAAGTTCCATTAGCCACGGAATCACGAAAATACACTGGTTTTCTGTTCGAAGATAAAACGTATCAGTTCTGTGTAGTACTGTTTGGTACCAAAGTGAGTTGAGCCGCTTTGTCTAGGGCAGCTGAAAATTTGTTGAAAGGCTTAGATGAATTACTTGTTGATTTCGCAGACTATTGGTTGTGCATATCAGCTAACTTTAGCGCTCACTTAAGTCATCTAAGGAAGATTCTTCAAAGATGCTCGGATGAAGGTTTTACTAAAAATTTTAAAAAGGTTAAATTCTGTCATCAGGAGATGCGTTTTCTGGGTTATATTCTCACTCCTGAAAGTATCAAACCAGACAAGTAAAAGGTACAAGGTACTCGCATATGCCTGTTATTTCTCAAATGCATCCTCTCAGGTGTCGGTGAAATTTATGTCACTCTACGAGGGCCCGTACATCGTCTGTGCTGTGTACAATGAGTGTACCTATAAGATTGCATACCCTGCATATCCAAAAAATTAAAACTCTTTGTTGTACTCGTATTTTTTACTTCTTTCCACCTCGCTAAACATTTTAAGTAAATATTATTCTTCCATAAATTTTACGTGTTTCGTAAAATGAAACAAAAACCTCTGCTGTTTTTCTACTCGAATTTCTACATTATCTATACTTACAGTGTAGTTAATGTCAAATAATAAATCAAATAAGTAATTCTGATTTTTTTCAGAATTTTTGACGCAAAGGCTATAGCCGGGTTACTATGGTGAAATGGCCCCCTTGGAAAATGTATATATGTTATATACCATTCGATGGGGGATAAAAGAAAACTCCCATAGCCAAATTTTTAGCTCTCTGCCTAGTGCGCATGCGCAGTAACGTCGATAAACGTGTTTTTTTTATTTTATTTTTTTCTGAAGTCCCTATAGGATAAAAATTTTTTTAAAACTTCACATTGGTGTATTTTTATGTCATGAATAACTGCAATTTTTTTGGGATTACATAACCTCAAATATCGGATCTAAAAAAATTATTAAAGTTTTCAATCGATATTTTGACCCCCTTGTTTTTGAGGTGCAACTTTTTAAGTAGACTTTTTTTGTGTACTTTTTCCCGTTCTTTACGATGTCACTAACGTTTTTTCCTTAAAAATGGTGGCACAACTCGATTTGAGCCAAAAACTGATTTTTTTGCCATTTTTTCACGTTTTTAGCTGGTTATGTTACAATTTAGTTACTAAAGTGACTCCTTTTGAGTAGTTTTGCATATCTTCCCATGAAAACATAATCAAATGAAATATTTTGTTCGCTCCAAGCCGTATTTTTTATATTATCTTACGTTTTCAATGATGGTCTTATCAGAATTGTGATATCACCTTATTATAAAACTGATGGCTAATGTTATGTTCTTTTTAAACGTTCTGTGATTGGTCGAAAGTATTGTCTCTGTCGCACTTTTTTGTTTATTGTTTATTTTTATTTATAATAAAAGGTTATGCTTGGCCGCGCGGTTGACGCGGCGGCTGCAATGCAGACGATCTGCGTAGTGAATGGTCAATCATAAAATTAAGAATTATCAGGAGCATAAACAAATAAAGTATTTTGATTTCTTAATTAATTAAACGATGCGCAAACCAATGGCCAACATTGTTTTTTTCAAAACTAATTTTTTTTTTCTTACAATTGTCTATATAAGGGAGAAAGTACAATACGTCCCGTCCCGTCCCGTACCGACCCCGGGACGTACCGTCTGAAATAAGTCACTTTTATATTATTGGCTAATTCTGTTCGATAACCCAATCGACGGTACAGAATTAGCCAATCCCGTAAAAACAGCTTATTTCAGACGGTATGTCCCGAGGTCGGTACGGGACGACGGACTCAATTGTACTTTCTCCATAATATACTAATACAAGTGAATGGTGAAAACGCTGTTAGTATAAGTTTATAACTTTTAAAGTAAATTAAAATCTAGCAAATAAAAATTGTTTCGATTTTTCTTTTTACTATTTCGGCTTTTGACTGATAATTGATAGCAATACTAGAAAAAATAATAAAGTAGTTAAGTATTTATTTTCAAATACATTGGAGTTAGTTGGAACCGAAGGCTGACTCGGGTACTTTAAATCTTTCTGCTGTTTACTTCAAAACTAACAATCTTGTATATTTAAAGTGAGTACTATATATTTTACATATCTTTTAAAAAAATGAAGATTTAACAAAGTTTTTCAAAAGTTTTGATATCACAGATTATATGCTTTGATATTAGGGTGATATGTATTTCTAATACATATTACACAATAAATTAATATTTTGTTAAATAACTTCTTTAAAATCAAAACCTATTATTAATATCTAAAATGTTATTTTTATGCCGACACTTTGAGTTTTGAAAAAAATACTGTAACCAACCTACTGATAAATAAAAAATCTCCCATGTATTTATAATAAATACACTTGTATTTTACCGGTATATGCAGAGTAAGACTTATTAATGGGTAGAAAAATAAAATTTTTATTATAAATTCTGTAGTATTAAGAGTAATTGTATAAAAAATAATGACAGATAATATAGTAATATAATAATATGATATAATAATATAATAATATAATATAATAATATAATAATGTAATAATAATAACAGATAATTATTAGACCTTTTTATACGCTAAATAAGAAAAACATGTTGTGTACGTTATTAAATTCTTGCATAAAATCAAAAGTTTAAACCAACATTAAATTATAAACTGTTTTAGTACTCGCATAAAGATCCGATCTTATCCTAAAACAAAAATAGCAATCAGATTTTAAATCAATAAGCTAACAAAAAAGTAATTAATAAAAATGAATTTTCAATCCTATAGATATAGATATACGTACAATGCATGTAAGGGGAACGAGTCTTTATCTATTTAACTTAACCAATTTAGGCTAATCACATAAAGTAAAATGAGAAATTAGTTAAACATGTAATGTGCCATGTTATATCCAACATACGGGCGCATGTGTGTATACGCGAGACGTCATGTATGTATGCGTGCGTAGCCAACAAAGACACTGCAGTCGTGTCCTTGCGCAACCGAACGTCAAAAGCCGGAGCGGTGACTGACCTGCGAGTCAGCACTACCAGCGCGCGATCGATTGCAGCACTCGCGTACAAGCTTCCTTCCTGTGGCGAATGTTGATTGGTTTACAGCTATCTTCACCATCTAAATTTTACAACTGCTTGCATCGGCACCGAGTCTTTAAAAACCCTGGAGCCGATCCACGCAGTGCCTTTTGAGTAACGACTAAGCGGTAGTACGGCAGTGCCTTGCGTACCTTGGAGAAGCAACGTTATAGACAGTGTAAGTGTGGAGTACAGGTTAATTCCGCTCCATACGTTGAGTACAGGTTAATTCCGCTCATACACTGTAGAGTACAGGTTAATTCTGCTCGTCTATAACGATAGGCCCTCGCGTACCATGTTGACCGATCGTAGAGCACGTCTAAGTTTGAAGGACCGCCGAATTGCAACCCGGCGTTAATGGGACATCACAGCTGCATTAGAGTTAGTTTCATCTGCCACGAGTAATCGTGTAATTCTAATACCAGTCAACATCCGCCGTGCCTCGAAGGAGTTATCTAACATCCAGTGTGCGGTAGATACGATTGTGAGTGTAAGTCTATCATTTATTGCGAACTAATTAGCATAACTATTAAAGGATAAGAACTATGAATTAACATCAACGAAATAAGTTAAAACAACATAAATAAAAAGCTAAGTGATCTGTAAAACAACTGCGTCTGAAGTGCTCGGGTGTGTCCAATAAATAACAATAACAAGAGAAACCCGCGTTATAAATCATTTATATAATAAACTAATACCCTAACCCTTCAAAAGCTACATCCATTGGCGACACAAGGAAGGTAAGCGCGGGAGACGGACCAACATCGAATACCAGAGACACTACGTCCCCAGTAAAATAAGTAGCGGACAAGAAGTGTCCGCCGCTAAGCCTAGATATCGGCAACCGGGCACAAGCGGACAGAGTCCACTCGTCCACCTCGCGCTACCGCGACAAAGTCCGCTCGTGCAAACTGCGGGACACAACAAATTGCGCGACGCAGCACTCCAGCGAGTCCGCTCAACAAACTGCGCGACACAGCAAATCGCGCGACGCGACAGTCCCTGTGTGTCCGCATATATACAGTGGGACTACAGCTGGTTACGACAAGTCGCGTATATCTAACTATACGGTCCGCGGCATAGCTTCATTATTTTAACTATCGATATTAGACAATTTCTAACCTTGTTACTTCCAGAACATAAGGCTCTCGAGCCGACGGCTAGTTTCTACTCAAATTAAATAATTCTTTGTTCGAACTGCGCAGCCCGCATTTAATCCTAAATACGGTCTTTACAAACATAAAGTTGTTGAAACTATTAACTAAATAAAATTAAGAAGGAAAAACATTTGAATAAAATATGACAATAAACTTTTGCTAGAAACGGATTTGACGATTGATGAGTTGCATGTTTTGATGTAATGCGGTATATTAATTATACAAGTATGATTAAATTGATAAAATATAGAAAGTCTTGAACAATAATTAATTTGTTTATGTATAAAATACTGTCAAATTAATAAAAAATGCACATAAATATCTGCATATGACTATATATGATGTGATTTTTACTATAGTTAATTATTATGAGATGAGAAAAAATATTTGGTTTTACATAAAAACAATACATGAGAAATAATAAAAATGAAAAATAGAACTAATAGGATAACTTATTAATTGTCAATTAACTTTTAAGTTAAAAAAATGTAAAATGAATAAAGTAAACACAAGCTAACCTATGCTTTAAACACATACGTATATGAAACATCATTAAAAACAACATTATTTATTTATTTTAAAATACACTATTATTCATGTCTAGATACAAGAACATATTTTTACAAAAAAACAAATTGAATATAATAATTTCATAGGTTTGTTGATTTTATAAAATCACTAGGTGCAAGCACTTCAATACAGTTTTTATGACAAAAAAAAAATTATTTGCTTAAAAAACTTATAAATGAAATACAACTTATTTCACTTTTACTAGGCAATATTATTTTTTTACTTTTCATGTAAAGCTACTGAGAAAACTGGATTATACAAGAACTTAGATTATAATATTTTTGTAATATTTATTATTCATTCTAGTTTTTAATTTAAAAAAAGGCAAACAATTTTTTTAGATTTTTAAAAACTAACTAACAGCATTTTTAAATGTATTGTAAAATATTTATATTTTATTATTTCAGAAGTGATCTTCTTGTCTAATGGTTAAATAAATATGGCATCTAATAGTAATGAAGAGTCAGATAACATCAGGAAACGCGATGATCGAAGATGTGCCATGTGTAATATTTATATTAGAAAATCAATTGGTCGAGAAAAGGAAATCGAATCTGAAGTTGAAATCGAATATGCTAAACAATTATCAAATAAAGATATTTACATCCATGATGTAATTTGTGATTCATGTAGAAAGCGATTAGCCAAATACATATCAAGCTCTAAACCTAAAAAGGTTAATGTTCCAGCAACTGCTTCGTCTCAAGATTCAAATGTTTCTGAATCATTTTCTCAGCTAACTGTCACTTCATCATCTCAGGAAAGTACACAATCATCTGTATACACAATAAAGGAACAAAAAGTACGAGCAACCACGGAATTACTTATTCAAAGGACGATTGCGACACATAAATATTGCTTTGTTTGTGGGTACCAAAAACAGACTAATAATATATTAGTTCCTTTAGAGGCCCGAATTCAAGTTTATAGTAAAATGAATGTTTTTATTCCACATGGCAATAGATGCTGTTGCACACATTTAATTAAAAAAAGATTTTATGAAGATGAACTAAATAAAATTAATATTTTTTCCACTACAAGTACGGTATATATTGATGAATTACTACAATTTTTGAGTCAATTATCAATGAAAGCAGACGAAACTTTATTAGATACAGTAGCTGAATTTTCCATGCCTGAAAAAAAATCGAAAGTTTTTACGGGATTAACGTGGGAAAATATTAATTATCTTAAAGATCAACTCACTTCTCTGAAGAATTCCTGTGTAAGGACAGCGACACAAGCCATTGTCGTATTTTTATTCAAAATGCGCTCTGGGAATTCTAACTCGCTCATCTCTACAATATTTGACATTGAAAGCGAACAACAAGTATCTCGTTTTTGTCAATCAGTATTATTATCTTTCGAAAAAGATTTACTACCAAAACACTTTGGATTAGAAAATGTAGACAGAAATGAATTGATTGAAAATCAAACTTCTAATATGGCAAAGAAATTACATCCTGGTAAACAACTTATTTTGATTGCTGATGGTACTTATATAAGGCATGAAAAAAGCTCTAATAACGAGTACCAAAGAAAATCTTATTCAGGCCAAAAAAAAGTTCCTCTGACTAAACCATTTACTATATGTACTACTAATGATTATGTTGTTGACCAGTTAGGTCCATATCTTGCAAATAAAGATGATGCTACAATACTGATTGAAATATTGGAAGAGAAGCAGAATATTTTACAGAAACTTCTTCGCCAAGGGGACATTTTTATACTGGATGGAGGTTTCAGGGACATTAAACAAAAATTAGAAAATATGGGTTATATTGTTTTGATGCCTGCACTCAAAGGTTCAAAATCTCAACTTTCTACGCAAGAATCAAATGAAACAAGATTCACGACAAAACTGCGATGGGTTGTTGAAGCAGTGCACGGAGTTCAAAAGAAAAAATATAGGTTATTAGATCACAAACTTGATAATAAAATGGTGAAAAATACTGGATCTTATTGTAAAATTTCTTGCTACTTAAATAACTTGTTTGGCAAACGCCTAGATTCTGATGAAGACATGCAAGATGAAATATTTAGTGCTATGCAATCTAGAAAAAATGTTGAAAATACATTAGCAGTTTTAGTAGCAGACAAAAGATGGAGTCGTCGGAAACTACCATTTAAAATAATAACTTCGGATGATTTATCAGACTTTCCTGAATTAACAATAAAAGATTTGAAAATTCTGTTTACAGGAACATATCAGCTTAAACAGACAATATCTTACTTAGCGGAAATGCTTGACGCAGATAATAATTTGAAGATTGGATATTCAAAAGAGACTAACAATATTCTCAAACTTGAAGTTCAATCCAGGCATATTAACAGAAAACAATACAAATGTTTCGTTGAGTATAAACCAAATGGTATTGGTTATTCTAGCATCTTAAGACACTGTTGTGATTGTGCTAACGGTAACCGTACTATAGGATGTTGTGCGCATATTGCTGCCATAATCTATTATCTTTCACATGGAAGATATTTATCAAAAATCATACGACCAGCTGAAATTCTGTTTCTTAATGATCAAATTGAAGTGTGTATTGATGAAGATAGTGACAATGATGAGTGAATCATTTTTTCTATTGTGAACATTCGTTATTTTTAAAAAGCTACTTGTATACGTTCCATAATTTATTTTAAATAGCCTATGAAGATAATAAATTATACTTTGTACGAATTGAACATACTTAACTTCAATTCCTTTTTACCTGATAATTATTACTGTCAATAGATTTTGAATAATCAATTAAGTAGAAGCAGATAAGCCAAATATGGCCTTTTTAAGACCACAAGACGCCAAAAGTACCCTCAAACGATCGATTTCAAGGCTATGTTTAGCTAAAAACAGGCTTTTTTGCGTGAAAACCCTTGCATTATGACATTTTTAGGTTAGTTTTGGGTTACATGGTACCAAAAATGGCCTTTTTCGGCGTTAAATCACTCAAATGAGGGCATTTTTAGGTTAAAGAGAAAAGCAGACACTGACAGCGGCGATATTCTTTTTATATATAGAGAGAAACCCTTTATTACCTCAAATTCTGATAAGACCATCATTGAAAACGTAAGATAATATAAAAAATACGGCTTGGAGCGAACAAAATATTTCATTTGATTATGTTTTCATGGGAAGATATGCAAAACTACTCAAAAGGAGTCACTTTGGTAACTAAATTGTAACATAACCAGCTAAAAACGTGAAAAAATGGCAAAAAAATCAGGTTTTGGCTCAAATCGAGTTGTGCCACCATTTTTAAGGAAAAAACGTTAGTGCCATCGTAAAGAACGGGAAAAAGTACACAAAAAAAGTCTACTTAAAAAGTTGCACCTCAAAAACAAGTGGGTCAAAATATCGATTGAAAACTTTAATAATTTTTTTAGATCCGATATTTGAGGTTATGTAATCCCAAAAAAATTGCAGTTATTCATGACGTAAAAATACACCAATGTGAATTTTTAAAAAAATTTTTATCCTATAGGGACTTCAGAAAAAAATAAAATCAAAAAAACACGTTTATCGACGTTACTGCGCATGCGCACTTGGCAGAGAGCTAAAAATTTGGCTATGGGAGTTTTTTTTTATCCCCCATCGAATGGTATATAACATATATACATTTTCCAAGGGGGCCATTTCACCATAGTAACCCGGCTATAGCCTTTTAAAAATTTTTACGTCCTATTTAAAATTTGCGCAGTGCTGCCACTACAAAATTTGAGGAAAAAAAATCGCGTCCGAGATACGGCGTTTCCGAAGCTGCGGCTCAGATACGGTGATCTTCCAGTCAGCCGTCGAATTATGATCAATAATATATTATACTTGTATTACTTTATTAGTGTTGTTGCGTTTGAACTCATTTACCTACACAAGCCTCCTTTCATCTAATCACTCGTAATCCACAGTCCTTGAAATATATATACAGCAGAAATAGTATAAAAGTATAAAAAATAATAATAAGTTGAGCTATCTGTTTTAGAGAATGTGTAGAGTGATAGTATGCAAAAGTGAAGATGGGTTTAGCGACAGTGACTAAGTGTGTGCGTGTGCGTGAGTGTATACACTATGTTTATGTGTTTTTGAGTTCGAGAAAGTGCTCTTCAGCTAGTTTCTTGAAACTTGCGATAGATGCAGTGTTACGGATCTGCTATGGCAGGAATAACCTGATTCCATAAGTATGAGGCGCTTATACGAAACGACTTCCTCAGCATCTCTGTCTAAGGTAGGAAGGTAAGGTAGGAATTTCCAGAGGTGTCACCTCCCCCCTCACAGGCTAGAGTGCCACGCGGACGTCGAAGGATGCCAGTACGTATGATAGTACGGCTGTATTAAACATTTTCCGTAAGAAACAAGCAGTGAAAAACTTCCTGCGTCCGGCAGTGGTTAGCCATTGCAGCTCTCGCATGTACGGGGAGATGTGCTCATCAATTTTTACATCGTGGATGTACCAAATTCCTGTATTCACGAGTCAGCCTCTGTAATTTTAAGTCGAGATTCTGCGTCTGGTCACAGTATACAAGAGAACAATAGTCGATCAGGGGAAACAGGAGCGCCTGCACCAAGTGCTTGCGCAACCTGAGATTGGTACTCTTTTTGAAAAAATAGAGTTTGTACATTAGCGAGTGAGCACGCTTACACACTTGTGTAACGTGCTCCTTCCACGTGAGTTTAGAATCAAGCACCAATCTTAGATTACGCACAGTGCATTTATATAGTAGGGGGAGCCCAGGACAATTGCTTTGGTTTGTTAACATTGAGTTTTAGCCTGTTCTGTGCAGCGCAGCCCATTCTTCTCTCGGCAATATCACTAATCTTGTTTGATAATGAATCGAGTTCCTCAAGGCGGCATTGACTGTAAATTTTTCAAGTCATCCGCATAGATAAGATGGGAAACATCGGAATCAAGGCAAAAACCGATGTTGTTGATGTACAATGCGAACAGCAAAGGATCCAGAATGGACCCCTGCGGGACGCCGAGGGGAGGAACGTTCGCTATTGTCACCAACGACAGCCTGCTCTTTTCGAGAAAGGTAGAAGGTAAACCAGCAGATGACCTGATTTCAGAAGCCGAAAGTGGATAGCTTTCTCAGGAGCCGGACGTGACACACAGTGTCAAACGCCTTGCTGAAGTCAAAGAGAAAGAGAAGTATTACTTTCTTTTTGTTTATCCTGACTCTGGCATCATCAGTCAGCTTAATTAGGCCAGACTGAGTGCAGTTACCAGTGCGGAAGCCTGTTTGAAGGTTATCTAGCAAGAGCCTTGATTCGAGGTACTCTGAGACTTGCCTATGCACTAGCCACTCCAGGGCCGTGGAGAGAAAGCAGAGAATTAAAATCGGACAGTTGTCAGTCAGGGCTGTTGATGAACTGACTTTGTTGAGTGCACGCACAAGCGACAATTTCCAGGCAGATGGGAAACAGGGTTCGCTCAGAGATGGGTTGAAAATATGTCTTATTAGGGATCGAGAACTGGCAATGCTTTTCAGATAACAACTTGAGAGATTCCGCGGCTTCCCATGGCCTGAGTGTCAAAGTGCGATACTGCAGCCAACACATCCGATTCCGTTATCGTGCTGAACTCGAAATGCTCCGGGAGGTCAAGACTTTCCTGGGTGAGAAAATAATCCTTCACAGCAAGAGCAACTGGATCGGCAGAAATTACAAGTTTCTCCAGCTGTCTCCAGATCTCGGTAAGGATGGTCAAGGTCGACAGGCGTGAATAATAATAATTCTTGTTTGTGAGCATAGTCTCTAGCTAGTCTATATATGCGGAGATCCGAATCGAGCCTAGAGTCCCTGAAATATCTATCCCTATCAGAAACAAGGTCACGAAGAGCCGTGGTGAACTACGGTTGACGCTGTCGTCTTGGTGTTACAGTCGGCAATGGGGCGAGATGATTAGTAGCGTTCGTAAGGTTAGCGTTAAGTGTAGATATGCATTCGTCAAGTGATAAAGAGGTGAGAGATAACCAGTTACATGCGCTAAGAAAGTCCCTTAACTTCTCGGCGCTGATTTCTTTAAAGTTTCTGTAAGAGTATGTGTTAGGTACGTAGCGTGGAATCTGTACGTCAAGAGTGGTCGTGATAAGGTCGTGTCTATTAATGAAAGGTGCGTCTGTCTTCTAGTATGACAGCAGGCGATCCTGCTTATCGATTAGACACAAGTTAAGCCAGGTATCAGAATTCTGTTTATGGAGCGTCGCACCATAGGGAACAGACGAAAGAGAGTTTTCATCAATGAAGTTCCTGATCAAATTGGCATCTTTAGATGAGGAGAGTTAGTCTGAGTTGAAGTCTCCCATTATAACCTTCGTGGAATAGTTGTGCATGTAGGTTGTTAGCTGGTCTATAAAGTTAGAGCCTTTGAAGAAAAGAGCATGAGGTGGACGATACACAACCCCCACGAACATAGGAGGAACTCCCTTTGCCGATACCTCACAAAAAAGGTATTCAGGCTTGCCTAGTTTGCCAGATCATTTACCGTCAGATGATAAAATAACACTAACTGTCAGAGATTTATGTATATTGAGGGCCACACCTCCTTCGTTTCTGTTTCTGTCTCGTCTATACAGTAGGTAGTCATCCAGTGAAGGGATGGATGTCACCTTGTGTCAGTAACAGCTTGTCAGCCAAGTATGAGTAACAGCTATTACGTGGAATGGAGAACGAGTGGATAAGAAAAGACTGATCATCTTAATGTGACCCGTAAGCGAATTCGCATTAAAATCCCAGACTCTTAGACTTTCGAACAGAGATACCTTAAAATCGAATGATGACATGGCAGATGAGCTTGATTGTGGGTCTGGTGGAATGATGTGTGTGTTTGTAGGAGCTTAATTGTTGGACGATGTTGACAGCAGGCGGAATCCGAGCTAAAAAAGCGTTTAGCTTGGTATCGGTAGTGATGACGGTGGCGCGCTCGCTGTCATCGTTGCAGCGCATGAAAACTCTCACACCTCTGACGAAAGTTCGGCAACCCTGCCTGCTCTTGGCCTCTAGCATAGCCCTTAAACGCAGCTTATGGACGTCTGAAGTGAGCAGCTCATTGATGTTTATGAGCCCTCGATGGTCATGGCTCTGAGTTTCTGCCTCCTTCAGTAAGGTTGCGTCTAACTTGCTGGTGTGTAACTTGCGTTTCCGGGCTTTGGCGACGACAATTGAGCGTTCAAGTGCGCTTGAAGAGAGGGTGACGGCTCTAGGTAAGACAGACAGTGAGCGTGCTGTTGTCCGAAAGGACGATGTCAAGGACCGCGGCCTGCGCAACCTCCAGCACAGTCAGTGACGTAGCCGACGCATATGTGTTGTGTAGGTGTCCAGGCTCCAGCGCAGACATCAGCGAAGACAGCGGCTATGCGAGTCAAGTAAGTGTCGATCGCAGCGAGAGAGACACTCGTGTGAGAGAGTTCGAGGAGTGCAGACTCACGCTTAAAGATGCGAGAGCTCGAAACTTTGAGGAGGAGCTTTCTGTAGCTTGACGAGAAGCTTACGAGAAAGCCCTCCTGGAAGTTCAAGCGAAGCTGCAGGAAGAGTTAGCCACGCTTGAACATAAGCAGAGGCTTTCACGAGTCCGTGAGGAGGCGAGAGCGGTGGCGCAAGAGCAGGTACGGGTCGAGGCGTTGGAACAGACGCGCCAACTGGAAGAAGAGCTAATATGGCAAAAGCCATGTTCGCGAACCCCAGTCAAAAAGACTGATCCAGTTCGCCCAGCCACGCGAGATCAGGTGAAAAGCAGACCATCTGTGCTCACGAGTGATCGTGATGACGAGAAAAGAGTATTGTCAAAGAAACAGCGTGAAACGGAGCGACGCCGCGTTCCTTGGGGCAAATCTGAAGGTCAGCCGAGTATGCGAGTTTCAAGGAAGCTGTGAGAGTTCTGGAGAGGAGTCGAAGGAGAAGAGTGGACTGAAAGAGAGGAGCATTATGAGAAATAGACGGAGACGGAGAGGTTTGCTGATCATCTTCTCTATAATTGTAAGTTCTATTATCAACAATGTACATACATTATTATACACCAACAAGTTTTCAATAAATACAAATTTTTCACATCAGTCTCCTGATGAGGACGGCATTGTCCGTCGAAACGTTGAGAAGAAAAGAAAAAATCTCTTATAGTTTTTTTATCTCCTTTTTTACCACACAACCTGCCTCGGGAAGACCGATAGAGACAAATTAATATTCTTGATCACCACCGAGGGACAACATCAGATAGAGGAAAATCATTGTCTCTAAAAATATATTTATTTAATTCAAACCAAGCTGTTGTTGTTGGTGTTTGCCAACTGTTTATGGCACTTTCAGTTTTACTCATTTTAAATATCTTATAATTTTTGCATTTTTTATGTACAGGCATATTTTCAACTTTATGATTTCTAATACAAATCAGAAATTATTAATCGTCAAACTGCTTCTATTAGACTAAGATATCTACCATCAACATAAATTGTAATTTCGTCAAGTTTTTCTTGATTACGATCATCATGTTCACATTTTTGAATTTTGACAAATGCTCTGTCACTACCTTTGTGAATATACTTATAGATATATTTTATACTCTGAATAGATGCACAAAATTCAACATTTATGTGGCATTTGTATTTCATTAACAAAAATTTATTATATGGTACAACCATTGAATTATCAACTGGAATTTTTTTATTTTTAGTTCTATAAATATGATTTTCAGAAGTATTGTCTGTTTTTTATAATAAAGATAATCATCTTATTTTATTATTGTTACAATTATTTGTAGAGAGAGTAGTAATTCTTCTACGTTGAATGATCCTAAGAATGATCATAAGAAAAACATTTTTAGCATCATACGAAATAGCATAAAACAACCAAAATCACACATGGAAAATAGCTACAAATTCATAGATAAAATAAAAAATATAATTATTTCACAAAACCACTGTTAAATCGGTCTTAGTTTAAAATCGCTATATACAAGTATCGACAAAACACTCGTCAAAAAAGTATTGAAAAGAGGTACGCACAAATCGCATAAAAATTCGATATACCTCTCGATGAAATTTTATTAGCTAGCGAACTACTTACGAAAAACACTTATTTTTAATTTAACGGAAAATTCTACAAACAACTTTTTGGCACTTCAATGGGCTCTCCAATCTCGGGACTATTCGCAGGCATTGTCATGCATAACCTCAAGACCGATTGCCTACCAAAACTATCTTTCCAACCAATTTTCTTTTCTCGATATGTTGATGACATTATCACTGTACCCCGAATGACAAAATTGACGAAATTTTCAAAACATTCAACTCATACAACGATAGACTACAATTCACTCACGAAATTGAGAATAATAATTCCATAAGCTTTCTAGACGTTCTAATAATAAAAAAGAGAATAAATTAATAACAGGCTAATACACGAAACCAACATTCTCAGGCAGAATTCTAAATTTTTTATCTCGATATCCAAACACACAGGAAATTTCCATGGTGTACAATCTCGTCGACAGAGCGATAAGACTAGCAAATAAAAAAAATTTTACAATAAAAACATCGATATTGTCATGAAACTACTGTTTGATAATTGTTATCCAAAAGTATTTATAGAAAAATACATAAAGATACGATTGTCTATAATAAAATTAAAGGAGCAACCACAACAGCAAACAAACAGTAGAAAAAACAACCAACGAAACGTTATATGTATTCTATACGTAAATAGCTTCTATGAACAGATCAGTCATAGTTTTAAAAGAAACAACATTGAAACTATTCTAAAAATTAATAGTGAAATGTGCAACATCATTATAAAAGGCAAAGACAAAAAAGATAAAAATTCTGAGAACAATGTTATTTACAAATTAAAATACAATGACTGCTCTGTCACATACATTGGCCAAACGAAAAGGAATGTTTATATACGCTCTGAAGAACACAGAAAATCAAAAAATAATTTCCGAAATGATACATATACACCTACAAACTAATAGCATTAATAAAAAGGAAGACACACAGCAACTCAGCGACGTATACACAAACCTAATACACCGATTAAAATGTAAACAAAACAAAACATTAGGTTTTCTTTACCTTACTTAGATCACTGTCATCGAATAGTTATCCGAATTTAAATCTAACCTCAAATCATTCATGTCGGCATTTAGTTAGTAAACTCTGTTATAATATTGTTTGTTATCTTTTATACATGTAAATAAACCTGAATTTGTATATTTTTGTAAGGGCATTTATGCCTGGTAATATAATAATACATAAATAAATGAATAAAATTATTTTCAATTCTTTTCATTTTGGATTGCACGTTACGGTTATGAATAAATATGGTCCTCCACATTTTCTCATTATAGCCATTGCATCCTAATAATGTTATTGCATATATCTAGAACCTCTGATGTATGTTGATGGTAGTATATAGAGATTTCCAATTTTTACTTTTTTTTTTTTAAATTATTAGAAAATTTTGAAGCACTATTGATGACTGCATCTAACAAACTTTGATAACATTCTATACCTAATTGTTTTTGTTATTTCTTGAAAAGTGTGTGATTATTTTCTATTGTTGCATAACTATGTATAAAAGATTGTTACAATATTGTCCTGCAAACAACAGAGGACAAAAAGAAGAGTTTCTCCTTTTGTGTTTTAAGTCTGCCTATCCGATACCTATACAGGTATCCAGGGGTAAATCTGGCCAGGATTCGTGTCCCTCCCCGCAAATCTTTTCTTTTCCCTTTTAATAGTAGTCCAAAACGATAAATAAAAACCTTACCTCGTGTCTATTGGCTGTGGAAATTCCTAATTGGGTTTCCTTTTCCTGGTCTTATCTTTTTTCCTCCTTTTTGCTTCAGAAAGTGGTATTTTGGAAATTATTCAATGTGAAAGATCAAAATAACTATGGAACAAATTTATTCGTATATTTTCTTTCCTTTAAAGAATTCGGATACAAATCCAAATGAAAAGTCCCTTGATTAAAATTTCAGATATCTCTGATACTGAATTTCGAAACAAAGAATAAATCTAAATATCTAAGTTCTAAATCTTAATTAAACCTTGAGATCTATAGGTCCGCCGGCTTCTGCTCCCGATCACGGAGTAAGTAAGCAGCGTGGTTCGAGAGCGCTCGGAAGAGGTTCCGGACCTCCCACGCTGTCGCCATCTTTTCCCTCAGTCGCGTTATAATGTCGGTGCTTGTTGCACTCATTAGGCCTTACGGGGCCTGGTAACTAGCTACGCACCAAAACTGCAACGCAGCTCCGCACGTGTGGCTCTAGCCGTTGTCGGGGAACTTGTTTATGTCAGCGAGATTCTTAGCCACTTGATACTTCTATGGCCTTGAGTCTCGCTGTACCTTTTAACGTGTAGAACTTTCTCGATCTTGCTATTGAAGTTATTATTTCAAATGCGAGATCGGGAAAGTTGTCACGTAACAAATATATTAAAAATAAAGTATATATAATACACTTTTATTTAATCAAAAGCTAACACTAAACCATTAAATTAAAATAATAAATATTAGCCCGATTCGCCTTACTCCTAACGTCGCTCGGTTAAAATATATATTGCAATAGTGATAAAATTCAAGTTTTGATCTTCTTTCTTAATGTCAATTCCTAACAGTCGGAGAACTAAAAATTTTAAATAATAAAGATTTAAAACACGAAAATTATGCATTGATTTATAATGAAAGGTACAATTTTGAAACTGGAAATAGTAAAAAACTATAACAGTCAAAAAAATAAATTTTAAATTCCAAATTTACAACAAAAAAATTCTAAACTCTTGTTGGTCACTTCCGGGTCATTTTGTATATTTCTTGATATTTCAATTCAACATTTTTGTTTTAGAAATTGTTTACGTCGCTTTTCGTGAGGAAAGGTGATATCTTTTTGTTTCGTCGCTGTCATTTTTTTCTTGGCGTTAGTCATTCTTTCGGGTGATCTTCGCCTTAGAGCGCGTTTTGTCGCTACGCCTCTAATTCTATTTTTGTAGGAGTACATTGTGGTGGGCAATGCTGATTCTTGCGGTTGCTGCAATGACGATGCTCGCGAGTGTCTCACGTATGTGTTTTTCTCGTTTCATGTAAAATTTGTGTGACCTACTTAAATTGGCGTCGTAGGCGCGTAATGGAATCGGGGATTAGAAAATGAGAAAACAAATTTTGAAGCTTAATACCTTTGAACCTAACTGGTTTCGTAAACAGCCCAAAGAAAGGGATCAAGGTGCTATATAATGCTAAATAAATCCAAAAATTTTAATTAATTATTGCCTTTTTACTCCAGTTATCGCGTCACGTAAAAAGACGACTTTTTTCAGTTTTTTATGTGTTTCTCACGATCTGCCCCATGAAATGTCTTAAAATTTAAATGGAATATAGTCGTAATAACTTTCAATAATTATGTTTTTTTTTTAAAAGATTCAACATTTAGTTTTCAAGTTAAAACAATTTTAAAAAATTACGCTTTATGGTGGATATTCAAAAACGACAAATGATAATAAAAATTTCCCGCGGAAAAAGATAGGTAATTTTATTATCTTTCAGGTACATATTGAGCAATATACTTTTATTAACTTTTTCAATGACTTTATTATAAAAAACTGAAATTTCAAAACTAAAAAATCACTATAAAACAAAACGAGTAAACAAAATATAAAAACAGACTTTTTCCGACTATGTTCTAATAAAATCAAAGAAAATGAGACTTGGTGGGTTAAAATCCACTAAGTAGAAGCTGAGATACAGGCGTATACATCTGAACACACACACACACACACACACACACACACACACACACACATCCGTACGGACATTTTCCAAAAACACCATTTTTCGACTTAAAATGCATTAAAACACACTTCCCACACGTTTTTACACAAACTCCAAAAATTACTATTACAAGGCTTCCTTAGGAAGGAAGCAATTGTATTGCCTATAGAAATGTTTTTTATCTTACCATTTTATTAGATTTGCCTTGATAATATTTGTTTTCATTTAGAAAATAAGGAATCTTTCCTTATAAAAAGAATCTCAATCGTGCTAGTCTTCGCGGCAAATCTGAATTGTGCTACTCTTTGCTGGAAAATCTATATAGTGCTAGTCTTCGTAGGGACCGACGATATGTACCACTAGCTCAACTAGGTCGGTAAAATCGCAGAATTAAATAGAAGACCCCCTTGTGAATGCACTAATTATTAGACTATTACTTATGCTTAGGGAATGGAAATCATGTTTTTGAACATAGATTTTTAAGTACTAAAAAGTTTTAGAAAATTAAAATAATATATGTCAATACAAGATTAATAGAACATTTAGTTTACAGCTAAACTGTATAATTATTTTTAGCTTGTACGTAAACATTTATAATTTCTTCATTTTTTAGGCCTGATCGAGTGATTGCGGCAGCATCTTTAGTTGTCATTTCCGTTCTAGGAGATTCCTTCATGAGCGCTGCTGAAACTGAATTAGAATTGTCGAGTGTAGTAGAAAATGAATTACAATCATCAATACCTGCATTACTATGTTCTGTACCTGGTTTTGACGCATCGAGTAGAGTAGATGATTTAGCAGCAGAATTTGGAAAGCCTATTGTTAGCATCGCTATTGGTTCAGCTGAAGGTTTCAGTCAAGCTGACAGAGCAATTAATACAGCCGTTAAAGCTGGTAGATGGGTGCTATTAAAAAATGTCCATTTAGCACCGCAATGGCTTGTCCAATTGGAAAAGAAACTTCATAGTTTGCAACCACATCATAATTTTAGATTGTTTTTAACAATGGAAATAAATTCTAAAGTTCCAGTTAATTTACTTAGAGCTGGACGTATATTTGTCTTTGAGCCTCCACCTGGTATAAGAGCAAACCTTTTAAGAACATTTAGCACTGTCCCAGCTTCAAGAATGATGAAATCACCAAATGAGAGGGCACGTTTGTATTTCCTGTTAGCATGGTTCCATGCTATTGTCCAGGAGCGTCTACGTTACGTACCATTAGGATGGGCAAAGCATTATGAATTTAATGAAAGTGACTTAAGAGTTGCTTGTGATACACTTGATACATGGATTGAAACGACAGCAATGGGTAGAACAAATTTACCACCAGAAAAGGTATATTGTTTTTAATTATAATATATTAATTTCTAGGTATTTATCCTCCATATAGAGTCAAACATTTTATGGAAACTGTCATGTGTAGAATTTTTGTTCCACTAAGGATCAATATAAGTACGGAAAATTATGTAATTTTATACAAAATTATATTGTGCATCCTTACAATTAATTGTATATATTTTATATCCTTACTTATTAATTATAATGTCAGTATTTAAAATATATTTTGATATAGTGTGCGTAAAATCTTAAAATTCCCTTTGAAGTACAAACACAACATATTACTCTAAAAATAAAATTTTCCGCTTTTTTCATTTCCGTAATTACGAAGTAGGATTCTTACGGGAAAAATCAAAGTTAACCTTGGAATGACATTGAAAAGTGATCGTTTTCCAATCTGAGACCATTGTTTTGAACGTAAAATTTTCAGTTCTTTCCATTGCCGCTATAAAAAATAGGGTTTCCATTTAAAAAATCAAAGTTAACCATCAAATGACCTTGAAGACGCTTTCAAGATCAAATCTAAGGTCACCATTTTTCGATTAAGGCCTTCCTTCACTAGATATTTGCGTGAATCGATTAAAATGGGACACCCTGTGTGTGTATGTATATATATATATATATGTGTGTGTGTGCGTGCGTGTGTGTATGTGTGTATGCGTGCGTAACGGTATTTCTTTCTCCGAGATTACGAGTATGACTACGTGATTTCGGTACAATTGTGTTTCAACGGTTGCGGCATTGATGTATCGATTCGGTGGCTGTGTTACGGGTCGGTGACGGATTTCGAGGTTAGGAATTTATTCGGTACGGTAGAATTGTGTGCGCACGGCTACGCCGATCCGAATGTGTTGTACAACAACGGTTGCGATTGCTCTGTGTGCGCACAGGTACGGTCGAAATGGTGTTACTAGATTTTGAGGTTATCAAATCTGCAGATTAAACCTTGTAATATGCATAAATACATACAGCATTCGTCATTTCATATTCACACATAGCTTAATAATAAAGATCACATCTGCACAAGTAACTATTTGCAGAATTTTTATTATCAAGACCAAATTTGCAGATTACACTTTGTGATATGCATAAATAAATACAGTATTCATCATTTCATATTCGCAAACTTATAGCTTTACAAGAGAGATCATCTCTGCACAATACAATGACACCGAATGAACTGTACACATGAATACTCCACACAAGCGTATTTTTTTACATGATAAAATTCTACACAGATATTTTTACACGGGTATACTTTACACCTATTTTTTATTATTTTACTACACTGCGAAACTCTACACATAGGTAAAACCTATGTTATCAAATTCATCTGATAATAGGTTATGTCGTAGCTCCGTACAAAGACTCGCACAGTTCAAATTTTCAAACAAAAACTAGCACAACTCACGATTTGCCGCGAAGAGTAGCTCAGTTCAGAAATGCGGTCAAGAGTAGCACAACTCGCGAATTTATATTACTTACAATGTGAGTATTTAACGTTTTTATTGGGTTATTTTGTTGGTTAAGTTCACGGCGTGACATGAAAATCTTGGACAAAGACAGACAAACCTTAAAGTTTAAAAAGGTTTCGGAAATTTTAGAAGATTTCTAAAAAGAAGTGAATAATTTAAATAAATGTTTGTAAAAAATTATTGTATTTGTGAAAAGTTATAAATTGTGTATATTTAAAAATGTTCATTAGGGACAGTTTCACAAAAATCGGGAAATTTTTATAGAAATTCGCTGTTTAAGTTGTGAGGAAGTTTGAGTTAAGCTAGTCTAACGTGACTGAAATGAGTTGTGCTACCTATGACGGGAAATTTGAACAGTGCTACTCTTCGTAGGGAGCGACGATGTGATTGTGTAGAGTTTTGCAGCGTAGTAAAATAATATAAAATCAGTGTAGACAGCGGGACTTATGCAGACTGTCAGCATAAGTATACCTTCACCAAATATATATATATATATATATATATATATATATATATATATATATGAATCTGTTTATTCAACTTTAAAGTTTTACATGAGATATTTTAATTTTAATTATTTACATCTACTTTTTACTCTTTCCTTTTCATTTTCATAATGTTTGTGTGTATTTTGTGTGTGATTGCATTTGTAGCCTATTTGCGTAGTGTATTATTTTATTATTATTTATTATTATACTTTTATTCATGTGTGTGTAATTCTTGTGTGGATGTCTTATGTGGATCTTCCTTCCTCTCTTTTTTTCTCTGTTCCTTCTCTTTCTTTTCCTCCTTTTCCATAATTTCATTCTGCCTTTAACTTCTTCAAAATCTATCCTTAGCATGTTTTCATATCAGCGATTTTACCAGGCAGTCGAAGAGCTTCATCCTCAGGTGCCTGTTTTTTTTTCAACAGCTTTTTTCCTACACTCCATATTTTCGCTAATGCTCTGTTAGCCTTCCCTCTTACTTTTTTTATCTGTTCCTCTTCTTTGTTAGTACATTTCAGCTCATACCCCAGGTATGTGAAACTTTTAACTTCCTTGATTTCTTTCCCAGCCCATTCAAATGTTACCATTCCCTTCCTGCCCCCCCCCCCCTTTTCTGCATCTTCGACTTTTCTACGTTCAGTTCTAGTCCTTGCTTTTTTATGTACTTCTTGGTTATTTGCCATTAACATTATGTCATCAGCGTATCCTATTGAGTATACTTTCTTGTTGCCTAATATCAGTTCTCCTTTCTGTACTTTCTTCATTTCTTGTTCTAAATCTGCAAATGCGATGTTGAATAGCGCCGGACTGAGTGGGCACTTGTCTCACACCTATTTCCGTTTTGAACTTTCCTGTGCTTTTTTTACCAATTCTAACTCTGCTGCGTGTATCTTTGTATATTTCTTTTATTTTCCTTATGTACTTGTCTTTTACTTTTTTCTTTTCCATAATTTTCCATATCTCTACTCTTTTTAGTTTATCAAACGCCGCTTTCATATCAGCGAAGAATAAAAACACCTTTCCTTTTTCTTTTATTATTCCTTTCTCTACTATGGCTTTTACTATATATATCGAATCCACATTCTTCTCTATTTTTCTCTCTTTCTTCTGTGTTTTTTCAGTCCAGTAATTTCTTGAAGTATTCTTCCCATTTCTTTTCTGTAATCTGTTCGCTGAGTTTTTCCCTACCTTTCCTCCTTTTTAGGCACTCGCCCCGTATAAAGAGTTTCGAAGAAACGTCTTATACCCAGAGCGAACGCCTATTGGATTTCACCAAAAATGTGTTTTTTTTTTCATTTCTTTCCGAGCTATTTTTTACAAAAAGGTTTTTTCATAAAAGTATTCTGGCTATTTTGTAGAAAATTAAATTCTAAACAAATTAACAAATTAAAAGCGAAGCCTCATTCTCCAAAAAGTGACTTTCCGTCCGTGCGCAGGACCTGATGTTCATAAAAAGTGACCTTATATTACACAATATACTTGTTAAAAACAACTTTTTTAAGTCAAATTCATTATGTATATTAAATATACTATATTCTACATGATCACCATGAATATGCATCATTTTAGACATACTTTTATAGTCCAATAAAGGTAGAAATTGACATTTCTTCACTATATCCATACTAAATTCTTGAAAAACTAAACTTTTCACACTTGCCTCTATGAAATACTTGTACAATGACTATACAGGGTGATTCTGAAACAATACAACATTTTTATACCATCGTAATCAGCGCGAAAAACTGAGTCTAAGGGAATTGGTCCGGAAAATTTTCCTTCAGTTTTCAATTTCCTAGTCGGGAAAAGAAAATTCCCCCACCACAGCGCCCGGCGGAGAAGCGCGTGAGGGGAAGTGTGCGCGGCGGTCGCGCGGCGCCGCTGCGTGGGGGAAGCAGTTGCTAAGAAGGTCGGTGACGGCAGCGCGGGGCAAAGGGGGAGCAGAAGCGATCGGTGAGCGCAACTATTGCCGCGCCGTCGGATGATCGGCTTGTGCCGAAAACATGAACAAAATTAAACGATTCGGAAAAAGCAGGGAAGTGCGTAGCGCAACGCCCATCGAAACATAACCTATTGACAGGTTATCCAACTCCAATCTTAGAAATTATCATTATGAAAATGTAAATAAAGTTTCATCCTGTTTGGAAACCCCAAATGCATCTAACCTATCTAATTAACCATACGACATTCACCGCAGTGGTTCGTCGCCCACGGTCCATATTTTGTTATCAAAAAGCGGGAAATCCCTAGCGGCTCCATCTCCGAGCTTTGGCTGCAAAGTTCTCTTTATAAAAATGAATTTTTCTCGTCGCAAATCAGCCTACAGACCCGTAGCGCCCTGCGCGTCGAGACACAAGCTTATTTTGCGAAAATAAAGCGGGAAAGCCTGGGTAGCCTCGTCTCCGAGGT
>QLSS01000270.1:78981-112505 GCA_024372645.1 Trichomalopsis sarcophagae
ACCATTTTTTCGATTGTGGCTGTCCCTGACGAGTTATGAGCGGTGCCCGTTTAAATTGGGTCACCCATTTTTAAAATGTTTAACTCTACTTCCTTTTACCTTTTTTCTGACTAAAGCTTCTCTGTCTTCTGTCTTCGTGAATCTTGTAATCCTGTTACTTTGTCATCACTCCTTTTTTTAAAAGCTCATGCATCATCACAATATATTATTGAACAATGCGTATCTTGTAAGCCTGTGAACGGTAGAGGCTTTTTTTGTCAACCACTACTTTGTCATGTCGTACACAAAATTTTTACTCCCCTGCTATGGCTGACAACAGCAAGTCACTTATATTGCTTTTATCACCATGTGTGTATATATGTAAATACATTTGTTCTTTGCACGTTACTTAAAATCTTGAATTGGTGAATTTTTTATTATACTCTTGCGTCCACTAACACTTACATATGTGTAGATGTGTATAACATAAATACAAATACCGCATATAAACACAAAGTCTAAAACTATTCAAGAATATTAGTATGCACCAACAATATATGAAATACAATTCACAATTTAAAATTGAAAAGTCAAAACAAACTAATATCTAAACTACTAATTAAATATAGAGTGTAAACTTTAATATTAAAATTGAACAAACGATCCGAATCATAAACCACATAAATATTCGGGCGTCCAAGCAAAAGTGGCACACCTAGTGGTAGAATTTTTTAGAGTACGTACGTTAAAACGTACCCGTCTTCTTCCATCGTCAAGTCTTATCCCATTACAGTTTATCAATAATATTTGAATATCTGCATGTATGCGTGTGTATGTATGTGCTTGTGTTTGTGTGTATTCATCGTCGAACCTTTAGATATCGGTGAGTGCCTTATGTGAAAAGCAAAGCGTTTCGCTTTTAGCGATGTTTTTATTTATTACTTCCCAGAAACCTTGACCTTTTTCTTCATTCTGTAGTTCTTTTATGATGTTTTCTCCCTCCTTTTTCTTCTTTTTCTCTATGAGTTTTCTATATTTGCTGCGTTCTATTAGGAATTCTTTTCTGTCTTCTCTCCCATCTCTCCAATTCCTTAGCGCTTCTTTTACTTTGATATTTGCTGCGTTGCATTCCTTATCCCACCATCCTTCGCATATCCTTTAACTTTTCCTTTTTCTTTTCGTTATCGCGTTTTTGACTATTTCTTTCAGCTCCCTCCAATCTTTGGGCGCCCAAGCTTTCCCTAGGCAATCTCTATATTCTTCTATTCCTTTTTCTGTCCAGTCCGTTATGAGTTCTTCTTCCTCCGTTTCTATCTTTTCCATCATTTTCATTCTCAGTTCTACCGGAAAATGATCCGATTTACATTTTCCTTCTATCAGCATTCTTTCTATCGTTTCTCTTGCTTCCTCGTTTGTTATTATGTACTTTATCGTAGAGCAACCATTTACTCCTAGATATGTCCATTCTCTCTCCCAATCTCCTTCTATATCTCCGTTTATTATATGCATTCCTATTTCGTCTAGTTTCTCGATCATGGTAATTTAATTAAAAAGGTAAGAAAATTTTACAAAAAAAGTATATTTATGTCTATAGTGAAAAATGCTAGAGCCATTTAAACCTCAATATTGTTGAAAGTAAGATTTCAGTCCGGATTACGACCACCGAAAAATTCATGGAGATACCTTTTTATAGTGCAAAAGTTCCTGTATGAGTCCCAGAATGGCAAGGACCCTGTATCATTGGCTAAAAATGAAGATATCCATAAATTTGTGCTAAAATGATTAAAATTCACATTTAAAGCCTGTGGCAAAGCTTATCAATAGCTTGAAGTATTCCTAAAAAAATCCCAGAAGTAGCAATCATCGAAATATAGAAAGTTACTGTAGGAGAAAATTATTCCTTAATGTCCATCATTAACTAAAAATTAAAAGCTTAGTGATGAATTATATAAATACATGTTTGCTTATAGAAATATATTGCGTTACTTGGATCATCGTAAAAAAAAAATTATAAAACTTGATTTTATTGTTACAAATTGTTGGAATAGTGGAATAAATGATAACACTGAGGTTAATTATAATAAGGTATATTGAAAATAAGTGTGTGTCGGCGATAGCCTCGGATAACACGTCCGCTCACATCAGAGTCTAACGGCAGAGAAAGCGAGAACAGCGGGTACAGTATAATCAGCGCTTAGAGTATAGCTTAGCTTTGGTAGCTATCGAGGTCACATAATATACTCTCACATACCATAGGAGTGGAGGCTTACATGTGTGTGTTCCCCTCACACACTCGTTAGCGCGCTCACTCATTCTGTGGCGTACTATAGTCTATTACATATTGAACTTGGTTAAACTTGGCGATATTTATTAATAAGATTATAATATTTACTCTATAGAGTGTTTAGTTAAGGAGGCGTGTTGTAGTATATATATATATATATATATATATATATATATATATATATATATTACAACACGCTTCCTTAAATTTATAATCTTATTCTATTTACATAGATATCGCTTTATTTAATTTCATGGATTTCGAATGAACTTGAGTTGAGTTGAGACAACTGAACTTGGGTATTTTGCAACTGAACTTGGGTATTTTGCAACTGAACTTGGAATTTTACAATTGAACTTGGGATTTTACAATTGCACTTGGAATTTTTCAATAACAATTTTAGATTAGTCTTAACGCTTGACTATTTTTTAGGAACTTTGTTTTGTCTAGACTTTTGGTTAGCATTTCAGCTAAATTAAATTCCGAATAAATTTTAACAACGTTGATTACTCCATTCTTATAATTTTCATTGATATAATGGTATTGCACTTCAATGTGCTTAGAATTTTTAGCGAAATTACCATATTTGGCAATTGCAATTGCGCCTGAGTTATGCTGGTACATTATGATCGGTTTAACAAATTTTATATCAAATGATTCGCTTAATAAATTTTTGATAAACAGTACTTCTGCTACTGCTTCGGAAATTGCAGTATATTCTGCGAAAGTTGAACATTTTGTTACCGTTGTTTGTTTATGTGTTTTCCAAAAACTAAGTTAGCAAATAATCTAATTACAAAACCTGTTGTAGATTTTCTATCTACACAATCGCCTGCGTAATCAGAATCTACTATACAAACTAATATTTCGCTATTTACGTTATCGCAGTACGTTAATTTGAGATCTTTAGTTTTATATAAATACTTTAAAATTCGCATTGCATATTTATAATGTGTTTGGTCGTAGCAATTTTGGTATCGACTTAGGTAATTTACGCTAAACGCAATGTCTGGCCTTGTGCCTGTATTTATATATAATAATTCGTCAATCAAATTTCTGTATTTTATATTTTCATCAATATTACTAGCTTGTTCTAGTTTTAGGTTAGTCTCCGTTGGAGTATCATACAGATTGTCATTTTCTAAAGTGTATTTTATAAATAAAGATTCAATATATTTAGTTTGACTTAGGGTCATTTTAGTTCTATCATTACTATAATATATATCGATTCCATTGTATTGGCTTATTTTGCCCATATCTTTCATTGCAAATCTTTTCATTAGACTAGCTTTTACTTTGTTTATTTTAATTTTATCTTTGCAACAGATTAAAAGATCATCTACAAAGACTAGTATATATATTGGATCTTTGCTGGTATTATTTACATATAAACAATGATCATAATTGCTTCTTACGAAATTTAAACTTTCTATGAATTTATTGAAGCATTCATACCAAGCTCTTGGGCTTTCTCTAAGACCACATAGTGCTTTTTGTAATTTGTAAACTTTATTGTTATCTGTTTCATAACCTTTCGGTTGATATATATATATATATATATTATATATACTTCTGATTTTAAGTGACCATTTTAGAATGCTGTCTCAACATCCATTTGTTCAATAAACAAGTTATTTTTACAACTATATGTCAGTAGAATTTTCAAAGTTTGCATTTTACCTATTGTCGAATAAACATTTTCAATGTATTCTCTTTGTTGAAAACCTTTTACAACTAATCTAGCTTTATCAATATTAATATTTTTCTTTTTGTAGACCCATTTTACATCAATAACTTTTTTATTATTTAGTCTTTCAACAATTTTCCACGTATTGTTTTTATTTAATCTATTAATTTCAGAGTCCATAGCAATTTTCCAATTTTTATATTCGCTGGAGTTTATCGCCTCCTTAAATGTATTCGGTACATTTGCATCGATATGGTTTACATAAATGAAATGAGTTACAGGATTATCATATCTACTTATAGGACTTTTCTTTCTATTGGACGTTCTTTTCACAGTTAAATTTTCTGCATTTTTATTTGCGTTTTTAACAACGTCAAGATTTGGTTCGTTATCTCTACTTTCCCCGAAGGTCTGAGTAGATATAAGAGTGTTTCGTTTATTTGAATTTACATCATATTCATTTCCATCGATTTCGGATTCATTGTCCAGTATTTCGTATTCTTTATTTATAGATTCGCTATTTTCCGAATCTCTATCTTTTTTATCATCGCATTTTTCTAGACAAATTAATTGAGTAATTTCTTCAACTATTTGAACATGTCTTGCATTGATTATTCTACCGTTAACTAAAACTCTATAACCGTTTTTAACATAGCCTACAAGTATGGCTAGTTGTGCTTTATCGTCCCATTTGCTTTTTCGTAAAGCTTCTAGTACTCTTACAAAGACTCGACTGCCATAAATTTTTAAATGATTAACATTAGGTTTTTTACCAAAGAATATTTCGTAAGGCGTTTTAATTTCAGCTGTATTTGCAATTGTGCGATTTTTTAAATACGCGATGGTTTTTATGATTTCGGGCCGTAGCGTCTATGAATTTTGGCTTCTCGCATTAAGCATCTACCCATATCCATTGCGGATCTATTATATCTTTCCGCTACTCCATTTAATTCATGGACGTATTGTGGGTATGGCAATAATTCAATTTCTTTAGACTTTACAAAATCGTAGATTTCGTGATTAAGATATTCTTTACCATTATAGCAACATAATTTTTTAACCTTTTTATTGAATTTATTTTCTACTAAATTTACAAATTCTTTTAAACAATTTGCAGTCTCTGATTTACATTTAATACAAAAGATTCTAGTGCACTTACTATAATCATCAACAAATGTTAAGAATTATTTTTCTCCGCCATAACCAGTAGTATTATGTGGACCATTCAAATCAGTATGGATCAATTCTAGAATTTCAGTAGTTTTTGTTCTGTTATTATCAAAAGGTACGTTTGTCATTTTACTCTCTATATAATTTGCGCATTTCATTTCGACATTTTCTATTTTTTCTGGTAGTCCTTCAACTAATCTATCAGTGACTAATTTATTTAAATATTGAAAATTTACATGGCCTAATGCCCTATGCCATTTTTCTTTGTCAGTTAGTTTTATTGAATTTACATACATAGATTTATTTTTCTTCTCTAATATAAGACTTTTCATATTAAACAAATTTTCCTTTTTGTATGCTACGGCTATTAACTCTCTAGATTGATTAAACATTTTTGCAATATCTTTATTTGCTAATACTGTTTAATTTTCAGTTATTTTTGCAAGACATCCAATTTTGTTTAATTCCTTCAACGTAATAGACATTCTTTATATCAACATATTTTTGATTATAATAATTTTTAAAATAAGTTTCAACAGTACCTATTTTGGTTGCTTTTAATATTTTACCGTCTGGTAATTTTACATCAAAAGGATTTTTCAAATTCATTTATAAAAAAATTTATCATTTTTTATAATATGATCTGTGCAACCACTATCTACCAACCAATCCATTTCGCTACAATTTTCGCTACAACCAGTTACGTGATTTACTTCACTTGTTTTATTATTCTTATAGTTTTCCCGAGGGTAGGTATAAGAATTGTTCGAGTCGTGGCATACCTGTGTTGTCCATGGTTTAGACGAATAGTTGTCCTGTTGCTCACTTGAAGAGTCACCTCTGGGTTGACCTAGTCCTCTGCCTTGGCCACGACCTCTGTAGTTTCCGCCTCTGTTGTAGCCTCTTTGATGACCTCGTTGACCTTGACTGGATTGGCCTCGTTGACTTTGGTTGTAATGAGCATCACGACCCCGGTTGCTCTGCTGCTGTGGACTCGTAGATTTACTCTTATAGTGTCCGCTTTCGCCACAATTGTAGCATTTACGTTTTGCTTGAGTTGCAAAAGTACTGACGTTGCTCTTGTTATTTGACTCTGATTTTGTCATGTTTTTTTCTTTAATTTTCGACTTGACATAGTCGACTGTTCTTTGGGCTTCGGGGATGACGTCTATAAAGTCACCAATCTAACTATAGCTTAGCGGTAAGGCTCTAATTAAATACCTCATTTTTTATGTTTCCTCTAGTTTTTCCGGCATACACCACGGGGAGGTTGCACAATAGGATTTTGTACGCCATTTAGCCCTGAAAAGGGCTGATTATTAGTTAATTATCTATTTAGGTGTTCAAGGCAATAAATGCTCAAAAGTAGCTCCACCGACTTGTAGGCAGAGTTGAAGTCTTTGTTGGAAATGTTCTACAGTTCGTATCAAAACATTACGGGGGATATTAGCACAGGCATTTTGAATCCTCATTCTCATATCGTTAGCAGTAGTTGGCCTTTATCTATAAACTGTATCTTTGAGATATCCCAACAAATAAAAATCTAATGGAGTTAAATCAGGTGACCTTGGAGGCCATGCAATTAGACCCCTACCTATCCAACGATTTGGGAAACAATCATTCAAAAAATTCCGTACTATCCTTGCGTAATGTGGTGGAGCCCTATCTAGTTGCAACCACATCCTATATCTTGTATTCATATCAACATGTTCTAGTAGGATTGGAAGTTCATTTTCGATCAAACTCAGGTAACTTTCTCTGTTTACATTACCTTCAAAAAAATATGGGCCTTTTAAATTTCCATTGATTATGCCACACCAAACGTTAATATTCAAACGGTGTTGATTATCAATTTGTTGCATCCAGTATGGATTTATTGCAGACCAGTAATGGCTGTTATGTCTGTTCAGATGTCCAATGCTGTTGAAAGTAGATTCATCACTAAACATCACGAATTGAAAGAAATCGGGCTCATTTCTAATTTGATTTCTTGCCCACTGACATAATTGTTCCCTCTGCTGACGAGCCTGCTCATCGAAATCTTGATTCAGTGTGATATGATATTGTAAAGACCGTATTTGATAGGAATACGGGCTGCGCGAGTTTTAAAACTAATTATTTATTCGCGAGAACTAGCATAAGCTTAAGAGCTTTATTGTTACTAGAGATACTTAAGTTGAATGGATGGACTAGATATATAAGTATACAATGTATATCTAATTGCACAAGTGGACGCGAGACTGTCGCGTTAGTGGAACATGCGCGGACACTCTCGTGCGCGGACTGTAGGCTGTCCGCTTTTAGTGGACGATGCTGAGTCTGCTTTTATACTTACGCGCGGACGTTGTGCTTGTCCTGAGGTTCTTACCTTTGTTACTATTGGTTTTATAGGCACTTGATTATCTTTTTGTTTACTTCTTTAGGATGTAGGTTATTATATGGATCACTCTTAATTAATAGAATAATAATAGTAGAAACTGATTAAATTGTTATCTTTGTTTTATTGGGGACAACCCAGAACTCAGTAGACAATACAGTTTCTTACAGGATGTTATTGCTTGTGCGTAGGTATCTTATAGTTACTTTGATGTTGGTACAATAAAACTTAACTTACAGTATATTTTGTTCTGATATGTGACCTGAACTAGATAGTCCTTCGTGGCACGACAGATGCTAATTGATCTTACTCTACACGATTACTCGTGGCTGATTTATGTACGGTAAATCTAATTTGCTTTATGGTTTCCCACTAACGCCGGTCTGCTATCGACTGGCCCTTCGCTTGTTGCACAATGCAGACTCTCAAACCAGAAAACAAGGAGCTCTACTATAACTTGTACACAGAGTTTGAGTGTTTTCTAGGCACTCAATAGGCAATGCGTACAAAGGTATAGCACTCGTACTCGCTAACCGGGTACAGCTACACGACGACAAGTTACTTATACAAAAGGCACTCCGTGGATCGTTTCCTGGCTTTATAAAGCATCGGTGACGCTTTAAGGAGTTGTGAAATTACGTGAAACGCGGCAACGATCGACCAATCAACACCTGACGTGCAACGATGATGTACAAAAGTAAGTCAGTAGTACGCGCGTATAAGAAACGCTGACTAGTAGGTCAAAGCGCTCGCTCCGATGTTCGGCGATTGGTTTTGTGCTGTTGCAATCGGTTTAGTATACGTCGTCTGTAAGAATGGTCCTTACGTAGTTGACGTGAGCAATACTGTCATCATTGAGTCAGGTGTCACTGTAGTCTAAAGTTAACACTCGAGTTCTTCTCGTTCATTTCGTATCGCGAACAGTCACAGAAGACATGCTGCGCATCTTCATCTGCTTCCAAACACACTGGGAAATTCAGGTTATTCTCTATCTTGAGGCGGTGTTGGTAAGCTTGAAAGGACTCATTACCACTTCAAATCTGCGTAAGGTAGTAATTGACTTGCGTGTTTCGCCTTTTGGTCCAGTCAAAAATGCTGGGTATGACGCGGTGCGTCCATCTTCCCTTTTCACTGGAGTCCTATCGTCTTTGCTACTCAGCTACGGTTTGTTCCTTCGCGGATTTCCAAACTTTCTTTTGAGTATTGTTACCACACCAGCTTTTTTCGTATATTTCTTTCTTTCTGTTGTTAGCAGGTCAATAGGCGGCATACCTGAAATAACGCACACTGCATCTTATGATAATATTTGGTAGACAGAAGCGACCTGCAATGCACTTCTATAAACTGTTAATAGTTTTCGTGCGTAGGACTTCACTAAAATGGCGTCCACCCATATTGAGGCATTATCCAACATACTTGATCGAGTTACACTAGCTCGGAGTAACCTTCGACTCCGTGTTGGTCCACCTACATTTAACATTAGCTGTGATAGTGCAGCACCGACTTTTGCTACAATATTGCTTACCCTCTTGAGATGCTGCTCAAATGTTAGTCTGACATCAATAGTGATTTTCAGGTACATAATGGTCGGCTGGGAGTCAACTGTCAGTGTTATTGTCTCCATTTTCTTCCTACTAGATATAAGGATACCTTCCGTTTTATGACTAGCAAGCTTTAGTCCTGTTTGCTTTAGTGAATCGTGGATTATACTTACTGCCTCGGTATAACAGTTGACTGAATTGTTCTATCGGCGCGTTAGGAGAAGCATAGCAGCTGTAAATGTGTACGTCTGCAACTTTAGCGCACACAAATTCTTCTTGACGACTTGTCATTTTTTCCTGAAGCATAGCGCCTCCGCATGCCTATATCGCCGCTGTGTGTGTGTGTATGTGTGTCAACCAGTAAGGATATTTTTCAAAGCATGGCCAAAATTGGTATGCTAGTCCAGTATACCTCTAAAAAAACATAAAAAATTTTCCGACTTTTAGGCATCCCCAGTTTTAAGATATGAGATTTTCTGAGAACTAAAATGGCTTATAACTTAAAGTAGAGGCATTTTAGGTAAACGCACATGAATACATTTTTTTGCATATTTTTTGTAAAATATGAAAGAAAAAGTTTATTTTGACCTATATGGCTTATTTTATATTGATATATTAGATTATAAGCTATGCGGCCCAGTGCCCAGCTTCGGCAGAGGAATTTTGAGTTCCCAATAGTGAAAGTGTTTCTTAAGACAAGAGCTTTGAGTATGACAAGTTTGGTAATGACATAGACCTTGCTAAAGAAGTAATATGATTTTAAACAAAATAAGTTGAATTGCTATTTGTTATTCATGGGCTACACGGTTGTGCGCACAAGTCGTTTTCATTGTTTTTCATTCTTCTGATAGCATGCTATGAGCGTATTGAAAAGAACTTGTGCACATAATGTAAAATGATTCTATTTTGAGTTATAAGCCATTTTAGTTGTCAGAAAAATAAAAAATTTAGAATATTTCAATTTTTAGTATGGCCATAACTTAAAACTGCGGGTGCCTAAAAGTCTGAAACTTTTTTTTGTGTTCTTTTAGATGTATACTGGACTAGCATACCGTATACTATTGATTTCACAAAGCATTGCGTGCGCGAGCGTGTGTGTCCAAAGATTTACTTAGATCAACTTTACCCACTTTGATTTAAATATGCATACTTAGATACGAATAAAAATTTAATATACTATATTTTTTAAGGTACCTTGGGACGCTTTAATAACGCTCATGTCACAGTGCATTTATGGTGGAAAAATTGATAATGATTTTGATCAGCGTTTGTTAACGTCTTTTCTACGAAAACTTTTTACATCAAGATCTTTTGAAGCAGATTTTGCTCTAGTTGCTAACGTTGATGGAACTTTAGGAAATCAACGCCATATAACTATGCCCGATGGAACGAGACGAGATCACTTCTTAAAATGGATTGAGTCTTTATCTGATAAACAAACACCATCTTGGCTTGGGTTACCTAATAATGCTGAAAAAGTTCTTTTAACAACAAGAGGAACAAATTTAGTTTCTAAATTACTAAAAATGCAACAACTTGAAGATGAAGATGAATTAGCGTATTGCAATGAAGAGTCTTTAGATACTTGTAAAGAAGCAGAATCGGATGGTCGGCCGTCCTGGATGAAAACGTTATACAATTCGGCTTCAACATGGCTGCAGCTATTACCAAAAAATTTGGTTATTTTAAAAAGAACTGTCGATAATATCAAGGATCCGTTATATCGTTATTTTGAACGTGAGGTTAATAGTGGATCAAAACTACTGCAGGACGTTATTCATGATTTAGAAGATGTTGTTTTAATTTGTCAGGTATGTCATTTTTTTTCATTTTCCGCAATGTATATCATTTATGGTCACTTATGAATTAGATTAAGCATTCAAATTCGGTGTGTTTTTCCAAATCCAAATATTAATAATATTCATTTTCTATTTTTTCATAATTAAAAATTATAATTATCATAATTATATTTGCTAATTATATTATATTATATTTGATATTTAATAATTATAAATATTATATTTGCTATAAGTGTGTTCTATTTGATATAACTACTAAAATTTCCGCACTATTACGATTCGCCAAAGTGCGTACAAAAATTTGATACACCCTAATATGTGTGTGTGTGTGTGTGTGTCATTCCTATAAATTTCGTCAAATCGGTGTCGGGGGGGATCGCCCAATCAGCCCGCCGATTTTGTATGTTAAAGTACATTAGAAAAAACGGCTATTTCTAAAATTGTAGTCCTCTAGGTGCCCCCTAGCTCCCGTCATAAATTATTGAATTTTCGAAAATCGTGAAAAAATGGCTATTTTCAAACATTTGCACAGGGTTACATAATCAATATTTTTAAGCCAAAAAATAGGGATCTTCTCGTTATAACGTCAGCTTTCTAACAAAAAAAGTCCGAAAACCTCACACTTAAAGGGGCCTTTTCTGTAGGGCAAAACGTAAACACTCATTTTTTGCACTTTTTGCGTATATTCGATCGTATGCCATTTTTTTGTTTTGTAGTCGATTTGAGCTTTCAAAGTCTTAAAATCATCGTCTTGGAAAATCTCAAATTTATCATTCCAATAAAAAGTTATAGACCTTGGAAGACAGCCTAGTTTTCCAAAGTCGCCATATTGGCACCCCTATATCTCAGGTCTATCTTCTCCAATCTTGCTCAAATTTTTAGGAAAGATAGTCCAAATATAGTAGAAAAAGATGTAATTATTTTGGTTTTGTTTATTCGGGTTTTAGCATATCTACGAAGTCCTCGAAGTTGGAGTTCAGGGCCTTATTTAACCATATTTCGCGTTATAGGACGGACGGTCGCGCAGTACTGGCATACTTTAATTTTGAGGCTTTCTGATCAAAAAAATTTCTTAAAGTTTTCGTGTCAGAAAGGCCTTCAATTCCTTTTTTGGTGAGCTCATTCTCATTGGTCGAAGCCAAAGTTACAACCCTTACAAGACAGCCTAGTTTTCCGATATCGCAACCTTTTCACCCTCGTAACTCAAGACTTTCTGCCCCAGTTAAGTTGAATCTTTTACGAAAAATATACAATAAAATTTACATGCTTGTTCAATTGGAAATTTTCTTAATGAAAATTGCGATGTAACTTTTTACACAAAAAAAAAAAAGAACTAAATCAGCTTTCATCATTTAGTTCTTTTATTATCTTTGGCGACAGATTCTAATTTTTCACTATTTTAAAACTTACCGTTTGAACAATTTCGTAATTGAAATAACACTTGCTTTTTAAAAATAACACTTATAAAAATTACACTTTGTAAACATTTTCTTGTTTTTCAAAACTAGGATTTACATAAATATATATTCTTTAATTAGTTATGGGAAACAACGTCGTCTGTTACAGTAGTGCATAGAGTATATAGATTTTATGCGCAATTTTTTAAAATGATTTTTCTTTCTGTAATAATTAAATAATGTAAATTTTCGATGAATTTAAAATTATTATGAATGCATATAAAAATAATATAAATATTATATAACATATTTTTAAGTACATTCATAATATTCAAATGATCAAAACATGACAATATCAAATATTACAAAGAGAAAAATCATTTTAGAAAATTGAGCATGAAATCCATATACTTTGTACACTACAATAACATTTGAAAAAATAATGACAAATAATTAAAAATAATAACAAATAAGATCGCTTATCACTATATGCATTTCCAAATAAAAAGTATTCTTTGATTTTTCAAAAATAATGTAAAAGAGAAGGAATTTTACGTGATTTGGTAGGGGGGCCAAGTGGGGGGGGGGGCGGTGGGGGGGACTACCGCCAAAACGATTATATAATATAGGAAGAAATTAACAACTTATCGTCCAACTATTTTCTGTCTATTTTTCGTAAAAGATTCAGCTTAACTGGGGCAGAAATCTTGAGATACGAGGGTGAAAAGTTTGCGATATCGGAAAACTAGGCTGTCTTGTACTGGCTGTAACTTTGGCTTCGACCAATGAGAATGAGCTCACCAAAAATGGAATTGAAGGCCTTTCTGAGACGAAAACTTTAAGAAATTTTTTTGCTCAGAAAGCCTCAAAATTAAAGTATGCCAGTACTGCGCGACCGTCCGTCCTATAACGCGAAATATGGTTAAATAAGGCCCTGAACCCCAACTTCGACCTTTTTCTACTATATTTGGACTGTCTTTCCTGAAAATTTGAGCTAGATTGGGGCAGATAGACCTGAGATATCGGGGTGCCAATATGGCGATTTTGGAAAACTAGGCTGTCTTCCAAGGTCTATAACTTTTTATTGGAATGATAAATTTGAGATTTTCAAAAGGGAAATTAAAGATTTTTCCAAGACGAAGATTTTAAGACTTTGAGAGCTATAATCGACTACAAAACAAAAAAATGGCATGCGATCGAAGATACGTAAAAAGTGCAAAATGAGTGTTTATGTTTTACCCTACAGAAAAGGTCCCTTTAAGTGTGAGATTCTCGGACTTTTTTTGCTAGAAAGCTGACGTTATAACGAGAATATCCCTATTTTTTGGCTTAAAAATATTGATTAGGTAACCCTGTGCAAATGTTTGGAAATAGCTATTTTTTCACGATTTTCGAAAATTCAACAATTTATCATGGGAGCTAGGGGGCACCTAGAGGACTAAAATTTTAGAAATAGCCATTGTTTCTTATGTACTTAAACATACAAAATCGGTGGGCTGATTGGGCGACAAACAATATAATTAACTTCATGGTTGAACTATCAGAAAGTTTTGTGATGTCCAGGCGGACGAGAAATGAGATCAATCAAAGCTCGAAGATTATAAATTTGACAGCACGAAAAATTTAAACGTTTTCAAATAAATGTGTACATATCAAAATTCGAATAGCATGCTTCATGTGCATACGTGCGTGTCTATGTGTATTTGCGTACATGTATATGCGTGAATATGTGTATATCAGATCCAAATAATTGTGCTGGCCAGTACTTGTAGTGTAGTGTATGTTGTTGCTGCTACACTATGTGTGCTGTGAAATCACAGGTCACGAGATCAGTTAGGCAATTAGCATTGTTCTTTCGATTGTCGTTCGTCGACTGAACATTTGCTTTATACAATATTGTCTTCTGTGATAAAATGCTTTTCTTTTAATTGTCGTTCGTCAGAGGAGTAGGCATCAAATCATGAAAAATCAACGCAATAAGCATTGTTCATTTAATTGTTGTTCGTTAACTGAATATTTGCTAATAAAATTGTAATTGCTTAAGTATGATTTCCTGTAAGAGAGTTAAAGCTGGAGTAAGTGTGAAGAAAAATTTACAGAAAATGAGACGAAGAGGTGGCTTCGGCTGAGGAGTTTTCTTTAAGCCAGTATAAAGAAACTCGATCCAATATGGAATATGATTGAGGCTGACGGTGTGCCGGCGAATCAGTTTGATATTGTTGAAAAACAATAAGTTCGAAATGTTGGAAAACTTGTATTGTAATTGTAAGGTGTGAAACCTACCCCAGTTATAAATACATACAAATATATAACTGGATTTGGATCTGTTAAATTAAAAATCCGTCTAAGGCTGAGGACACGTAGTTGGAACCTATAGTTACAGAAGAAAATGATGGTAATAAGTTCTGTTGAAAAGTAGCTTGAAAGTATAAGTTTGAATGTGTAGAGAATAAAGAAAATGATAGCAATCATTTAGATTCAGCAAATATAGTTCTTAACAATTATGTTTAAGATGAGTTCAAAAATTGAAGCTCGATTACGAATCAAACAGGAATGATACTGATATTGAAAATGTAATATTTCAAATTTTGATAAATTGTTCAATTTTTGGATATAGTGAACAAGCTCAATGAGAAGAAGATTGCTGATTCCAAGGAAAAAGGTTAGCGTGCTGATTCATTCAACCCATGATAAATTCTTTGAGTGACTGTCAAATACTGGCTTTTTGGTAAAACAAAAATTGCCTGTCAAGAGGACAACAGCAACGAAAATTGGCGCACAACGGATTGAACTGGTAACGAGCATAAATTTAAATTATAATGATGGATTGGATAACATAAGTAAAAATTACATAGTTTAAAAATAGTCCCGAAAAAATTAATAAAGATACAGTGTTTTTCATTCTTTCATAAATTATTTAATATTAAAATTGACTATTTGTAATTAATTTTATGCAATTTATTCGTCAATCATATGTGCTCGAAAGTGCGACTGAATAAAGTTAGATTATGTTCGTAAAATTTATTTTAAATTGAATTGATGACATGTTACTTTAAGTTTGTAGGCATTCGTGATTTTGTTTATAAGCTTGATAAATTCCAACTTACAAAAGAGAGTGACATTGTCAAACTTCGAATACAGTCCTCTTATGAAATATTTATATGGCATTATGTGTACTTCGAGCAAAAAGGTATAAAGGGAACTCGGTCTTTAAATGATAAGTTTGATGATACAGAGCTCGATTATATAATTAATTACTAAGTATAACCATATTATTTGAAAAATAATAACATCCCTTGAAATCACTGTCACAAATCCACGTTTGGTTGGAGAAACACTGATTCTTAATGAAATAGTCACTAGAAATCGTTTACGATAAATTTTTAAATATTACTATATTTAACAGGAAATACTTCGAGAGAAGATAATGGAACAAGACAGAGCGATGACGTTGTTTGAGCTTAAACAAACCAAGTAATTTGATCTAGGAAGGATGATTTACTACTATGAGAGTGAAGGGCACCATAAGCATAAATGTACGAAGGAAGGAAGATGTGCTTTGGATGCAAGAATGTAAAATGCATGTTTGTTATGGTTATCTTCATCCGAAAAACTCAGCTCGAATTGTTTCTTCAAGAATGTGAAAGTCAGAAAAGGCTCGATTTCTCGTATTCGTTATGGTCGGCGTGGTAAATATATTCGGAATGCGAAATGTAAAATTTATAGCGCATTAGGCTGTGATAAGATCAAGAGGTCTAAGCTTGGTAGAAGTCAAGGCCAATACCAATAACGACAAAGAAATTCAAAGGCCCTAAACTGATATTATTTCTGTTCTAAATTCTAAACCTGATTTCTAATCGGCCTATTAGAAAATTAAGAAGTGGTGTAGTGCACGTATCAACTCGGAATTGATTTTCAAATCAATGATGATACTGAAAAGCTTGATAATTAATGTGCGAATTTGATTATTTCCGTCATTATAATTCCGGAGGAAGTAAGTAACGGTCCGAGTTATGCTACTGATGATTGTTCAATTAAGTCTAAACAGCATAATCTATCAATCCATTATCTAGTAAACTATCGTCTGTAAGAAAATTCTTTTAATAAGGTATTAAGTATCTGTTCAGGTAGTAGGGTCATTGATATTTTAGATCTTATATTTGTAAGAAATTTAATTTCTAGAATGTATAAATAAATACACTGGATGATAGAGTCTAAAACTGTTACAAGGCGGGTACGCCGAGAAATCGTAAGATGCTCTCTTTGTCAGCCGACCTTGAACAATAAAGCTGGTCAACGGGAGTAAGTTCTACATAAATATTTGGTTGCTCTGAAAAGGGCAGATTATAATCGTAGTAGTCAGAATGCGTGAAGACAAGTGCTGCTTGCTAAATCGTGGCTACAGGAAGCCTACGTTAGCAAGCGTCAACGAGTCGCAGATCTTTCTAGAAACGACCGTTACAGTATTTACATTCCATAGTGAAACACGAGACAAGTTTGATATCGTTAGAAGTTGTTTTGATTAACGCAACCGTCACAGCTAGTATGATTGTATAAACTACTCAGATAACAAACATCCGGTCTTGGTTGTGCAGATCTGATTACAGTAACCCCGTCCTGTAGAACTCGTGCGTGGGAATGCGTTGACTCGATGATAGCGATGACGCATTGTTTTATTTTGCATTCTTCTCATGAGCCTTCGATAAAACTTAACGGCTAATGCGTCATTCTTGACAAAGTCTGATGAAAAAAAACGTAGATATTTTCGCAGAGAAACGCCGCTACACATATGATACAGAAACATAATGCAGTGCTCGCCACATACTTTAGAGTTTATGCTCTGCACTTGTTTTTTATTCCAGTCGAATCGCGTGCAGTTTTTTTCGAGTCGATCAAGATGATGCTTTGATACGGGTGCAACTCCGTAGCTGTCAAAGTAAATTCCGTATCCATTTTTATCTATAAAGATGGCAACCCAGTGTGATCCTGGCTGATCGGACGTGTCGAGATTCGTTACAATAGCTGTCGGTGTGGATAGCAATTTCGGAACGTGATTAGCAGCGTAAACTCCTATTGAATCGGCTTTTAATCCTCTAATAGCTGTGACTATTTGACGCGTATTCATGTTGATGGTGCATCTACGTACTCTTCTTCTACCTCACCGTCTTTTTTTTCGTCAGCTTCTTTTTTAATTCCGTCCACAACGTCGCCAGCACGAAATCTTACGGGATAGTGATATCTCTCCATCTGCAGCCGATCGTAATCTAATATAGCTTGGTACATTACTTGGCTATTTATGTTGTACGGGTCGCTTCGATGAGGACTGGCAACGATTGAGTGTATCCACCTTCTGATTTGATAGGCTCGACGCAGTGCCCAAAAATTTTTCTTCTTCTCGAATTTCTTGATACCGTGGCTGGTGCACAGCAAGACGTTAGGGAATTGCACAGAGAGTTCGTCAAACGAAGGCGCACTAAAATCTTCTAAATTTATGATTCTTCGAGCCACTACTTTTTCCAAAAACTTGGCTTTTGCCTTGCCACGCACGTATATACGGCGCGCGTCTTTCACCAAGTTGCACAGATTACGACGCAAACTCTTGAAGGAGATATCTCTGTCGTGCCACTCTAAACCGTGTACATCGAGAGTGCAGTAATTATTCGTCTGCTGCATGTCCACGGGTAATTCGGTAAAACTGCATGGCACGCGAATGATCCAATGACCAACTATACGGCTCTGGAGCGATAAAACTCCGACTTCTTTGGGAATAAATTTTTTGTTCATATCCCGAAGGCCTTGAATATCGATCACGTAGTCCGTCATGATGACGATGATGCTATTGCTGCTCGAGTACGTTAGGTGCTGTCTGTTTCGAGAGGGATACTAACTGCATACTGTCAGCGCTCTCGCCTTATGAAGCGCGAAACGAAAAAAAAAATTTTTGTTTGAGGCGCTGCTATCGAGTGTGCGTGCGCATCAAGCGCTAAAATCCGTTATGATTTGGCGGTTAGAGTCGATTTCCAGAACGTTGTCGTACTCTGCGTTGATATACAGTTGATATCAGTGAGAAGAGCTGTCTCAAATCTCACCTCTATGCGTATGCTACCCGAGCGCACGAGATTCCAATGTGTGGCACAGTGTGCCGATAAATCAGGAGTGAGATCGAAGGCCGTCAAAAAATTGCCTTTGTAATAGTTGTAGCGATTGATGCCAAAACCTACGTTGAGAAATTGCACGCCTGTGCCCATGTAAAGTGTTTGAAATTGAACGCCGTCGACGTAGAGAGAAATATAATTTATAGAGAAGTGTTGAAAATTAAAAGGGTTTAACGCGCGGTTTCCGTTGAATGCTTTGTTTTCCACAAAGCCCAAGATTATTCTCTTCGGCAGCTGACCGTGTATAACGTTGTCGATCGAATCGCCCAATATTTCCGAGTGAAGAGTAAACGACTTAACTTCGACTCTCGTTATGGGATATTTAGCCGTGGTTTTCGATAACGCTTGCGCATGAGCCAGTAAAACTCCAGGACTGATTTTTACTCTGCGAACTATGAGTGTAGCTTCTTTGATGCTGAGTTTGAATTTTCCATCGGCTGTCGCGTCCATCAGACAAAAAGCATCCTTACTCCTCACTAGACGTACGCGCATTTCTACGCCATTAATCAGCATTTTATCCTGATTAAAGAGGTCGTGATGCAGATGTCCAATCATGTCAAAGTATCGTCGATTCTGTGTAAAATATTTGCGATTTTCCAGACCTTTGTTCACGATAATAGGTGCTGTGGCAGTGCTTACCGCATTAGCTGGTTAATCGAAACCGCCGCTCGTGTCGTCGTACCACAGACACGCTGTAAGATGTGACTCTTTAGCAGCCGGAGCTTAGTTGAAAAGCGTCTCGATGTACGCTCTGTAAGGATAGGCGTTATTAGGCGGCGAAACAATTTTCTGATTGAAAAAAACGTCAATCTGATTGAACATTGAATGCATGAAATTGTTGATCGGTCCGACTTTAAGGTCTTCGGTCGTTGCGGTAGCCTCGTCAGCGGGTACGATTTTAGCTTGAACATGAAGCATAATGTGAGCCAGATAAAAGTAATGCTCGCTACCTGCCGGCACGACGAATTCCAATGGTGCGTCGACATCGTCGATCGTCACTAAGAGACGACACAGGCTTATAATGCAGAAAGCTGCTGCTTTCAATTGACGTTAGAGTGGCTGGTAGCGTGAAAAGATCCAGCTCGCTGGACATGCATTCCGTCGAATGAGAATGTAAAAATGCCATTTTTATCCCAAACTAAATACGCCTAGGACCAAAAATATCCGTAACACTTCTCAAACTGTGCTGCTGAGAACTTCTCTTTTTAGGCCTCTTCTTCGTTTTCCGCGTGACTCTCTTCTTCCGTCCTGACGTATGTTGTTTGCATTTTTTGCTAGAGACGATTGTACTCGTACTCGATGTACGCGTCTTTCTCAACTGACGCCTTCGATGCATTGTGTGTGCTTTATAACCAGAGCCTTTCATCATTTCTGCTATCTTTTCACCGGCTTTTCTCTTCAATTTTTGTCCAGACTCTTTAGTACGATATTTGAACGCCTCCTTGAAATTCGAGCTGTTGTTTGCAACGTCGACCAATACGTTGATGCCTGTGCGCACAGCCTCTTTGCCCACAGCTCTGGCACCGGAAGTGACGTACGGAAGAATTTTGCTAAATAAACCTCCGAGTCATGCACCTACACCTCGTCTGCGCTGATACGTTGAACCGGAATAGACGTGTGATACTCCTCCACCGCCTACTTGCTCGTCGTAGTTGCGTATGTAGTGACTCATCGTGACATAGTGTTGCTCTCTCTCTCTCTCTCTCTCTCTCTCTCTCTCTCTCTCTCTCTCTCTGCCGAATTTGTACTTTGCACTGTCCACGGAAACTATACGCAGTAGAGCAGCTTGAGTGTCGCCGACAGTGTGTGGCTCGCATACATTAGTGTACACGTAGAACTGATCGGGTATAGCTCGAGAAAGCGATGCTGGTCTGTTTTCTAGCGCTACTACACTGCCCATTGACGATGTGACAAAGGTGCCGTTTTTTCGCCGAGTCTCGGAATCTTCGAAACCGAAAATACGGCAAATTTTTTCGTTAAACTTTGTCTGATGCTGATCATCGCAGGAACAGTTGCGCTGTAGCATGTAGTAGCCCTTTTGAAAGGGTGCAACTTCGAGACGCAGATGATCGTGAAAGGCGGCTGATTTATTTATTTCGATGGTTAGTTGCTCGATCTTGTCGTAAATATCGTGCGGAGAAAAATGCGTTTCCTGCTTTGCCTTTTTCGACTGTTTAAACGTGTAAAAGTCGTCCGATTCTTGAATGTGCATGACAGTGCTCGGCACGTGAATTTCGACGAGCGCAACGGACCAATTCCCGCTGAGTCTGAGCTCGCGCGAGAGCTGCGTTGTAAAGCAGCTGGTGGCGTTTTCGTTGTAGTACGTCATACTGCTGTTGCTAGGCAGAACTAGGTAAAAATCGTTCTGGTCCATTTTTAAATTTTTTGTACTTCAGAGGCTTTGATCCACGAGTTGAATTTGTCCGGATAGCCAGCCCACTTGACGAGTAGCTGCTTCTTCGAGCCACGACCCTTTGTACGAATTACGCGTTCTATTTTGAATTGCTCAGCAGCGTCCGACATGCGTTTCATGCCAACGTGAGCGATCTCCTCGAGATAGAAAAAGCCGTCAATCTCCTCTCCGTTCAAATCTTCCAGGATAAACGTTGGTAACTGCTGTCTGTTGGATATGCGCTTAATCTTGAAAACTTTTTCGCTAAAATTTGTTTCGTATCCCTTCTCGAAAGTATTTTTCGTGCTACTAATGCGTACGTAAGATCCAGGCTTGTATTTATTGATTACACCTGACGCCATCTTTTCGCGATTCTTGTCAGTCGATTGCAGACGAGCTCTTTTCGCTAAATTTTCGCGCGCTTTTGCAGTATTGTAGTATTGCTCACGTCACAGGGGCGCATCTTTGTACCGCTGTGTTGCGTATGATTGTAAGCCTCGATGATTTTCTGCACCACGTCGATGTAACGTTGCATGTTATTGTGCGAAAAGTATCACCACATTCGTTCGCGTATAGTACGGTTTAGTCTTTCTACCACAGCCGCTTTGATATCGGGGTTTCGAACTGGACGGAATTTGATGTCACGTTTTTTCAAAAATTCCTGAAACGTCGAGCCTATAAACTCCTTACCCTTGTCGGATTGTAAGAGTCGCGGGACGCGACCGTTGCTGCGCTCGAGTATTCGTCCGAAGGCAGTGGTGACGTTGGCTGTAGTTTTATCGCGTAGAGGCTCCAGCCACGCGTGTTTACTCAATACATCCACCACTACGAGTAGGTAACAGTATCCGTCGTTGTGCTCTTTGATCGTGGTTAATTGAAGCAAATCGCACTCCCATACGTCGTCAATGTTGCTCACGTTGTAACTTAATCGCGGAAATTTACGCTTAACTGGTCTGTGAAGAGTATACGCGTCTTGATACTAAGCCACTCGTATATGCGTTCTTTCTCCCGCGTGTCAGCCGCGCTAAATAATTTGCCTTTTTGATTTACACGCACGAGATTGCGCGCACCCGCGTAACCAGCCTCGTGCGAGACATCGTAGTATTGCTGCTCGTACGACGACGACGACGACGACGACGACGACGACGCCATGCTTAAAAGTTTGCGAGACGTAGACACTTGTTCTTTGCTCGATTTCTCGTCAAAGCAGGCGATACCGGTGATTCGCTGCTGATGCTGCTGATGTTGCTAGCGTTGTGTATTTCCATCAACGCGTCAATGCTCACTTTACTAGGCAGTCGTCATTTCGCTGTATTATTCGGCTCTGTCAAATTTTTACCAATTTTCACTATTTCCGGGTTTCCAATCAGCTTTATCGATGTGTCGACTGTCTTGATGAATTTGGCAAAAGATAAACGACTGATGGGCTCTTCCGACTGATCCAGTGTTTTTTTCCTGCGTGCGACAACGTCGCTAATCAGTTTTATAATGTTGGAATCTTGTATGGGCCGGCCGTCTATACTGACTCTGCCAGTGCTATCCCACTTGAGACGATCGCCGGCAACGGTTTTCCAGTGTTTCAGCAGAAGGCGCGTTTTTTGAACGTAACTCTTGGGCACGCTGTCGAGTATAATTTCAGTCATTGGTGCCGACGTGGCCTTTATTTCGTCGACGTCGCGCTCGTGATCATGTTCAGCGTGACGTTCGGAATCTTTGAAAAACAGATATCGCCGCAGTACTTGTAAATAGTTTTGACATTTTTCACTCTCATCTGTAAATTTATTCGAATGTAGAATCGTATGCATCTCGGAATCGAATCTCGAGAGATTGTCGCTGCACGTTTGAACAGAGTTTTCACACGACTCGTTTGGCGGTTGTGCTGCTGCTGGCTGAACGTTTTGCATGCGCGGAAACATATCTTCAGGGACGATAATCATTTTTCTCGTACGATCCATTTTAGTCTTCCGTTGCTGCTGATGCTGCTGACTTTGAATTGAATAACTTCGAGACAAGAGCCCCGATAATAGGTGCGAGTAGAAGCGGCAAAAAAGCACCACCGTGCTGTACGAGAACTCGTTTCTTCTTCTGCCAATCGCTGACAGATTTCTTATTATTGCAAATAGTCAATTTTCACAGCACGTTTTTGTGCTTTTTGAGTCATTGTTTATGCGAGTCTTTGATTTTGATCACACCTTGCAAGATATGCAACGCACGAGTCTCTTGTCGGCTGTGCGTAAAAGAGCCGTGCGGTGTTGGCCGTCCGTGTGACAAAGAGCGTTCATTACAGCTACTCGTTTTCTGTTGCAATCCTTGGTGTCGAGCGTAGCCACGAGGGGTATACAACAGCCAGCCTGTTTCTTCTTCCTCAATATTGTTGGCGCCATAGCTTCTCGCCTACTGTTTATGCCGAGAGCTCTGCACGCCTATTTTGTATTTTCACTTTTTACCGAATTTCGGCACGTAGGCGTACTGAATATCGTCTCTTGGGAATATAGATGTGCGAACCCTATACTCGTCCACGGCCGCTTGAGTTAGATCGAGAAAAAGATATGAGTGAGGTCCGCGCGTAGCGTCTATGTAAGCCTCCTGCAGAAACCTCGGATCTTCCGGATAAATTTGTCGTGCGAGATGCCGAATCTGAGCTCTGTCGCGAGGATTTTTAAATATAACAAGATACTTTGAATTTAAACTTATGTCGCGCTGAGACTTTCCCTGGTGAAAAATATTCTGCGTTACCAGAAAGGCCGACAAATTCAAATGATGAGACGAACGCGAGAACAAATCCAGAACTATATCGTTTGATGATTCTCGCATCAAGTCGTCGAGAATCAGTAATTTTTTCTTTCCCGTATCCACGGAGTAATCGCTTCGCTGCGGAAGTCCCTCTCGAAACTCGATAGGTACAGCAGCACTCCCGCCAACTTTAAATTCACTGCGGTACGTCTCTTGCCACTCGGTATAGTAGAACAGAACCCTGTCGAAGCGAGCATCGCACATCTCCGGCAGATGCTCGAGAAATTTTTTCCAAAAACAGCTTTTTCCAGCTCCTGTCGGTCCTGCTATGCACGCCGTAAAAGGATGCTTCCAAAGCGTATCCATCTTATCGACTAAAGCGCTCTCTTCCCGAAAATCGCTTTTTATTAATATCATTTCTCGACCCCGGGCGGCGGGCGCGGGCGGGCGCCCGGGCCGCGTATACGCGTGTATACTCGCGTGCCTCGTATACGCGTATACTCACGCGCGGGCCGCTTATACGCGTATACTCGTATCCGCGTATACTCACGCGCTAGCCACTTATACGTTTATATTAGCGGCCGCATCGTAAACTGCAACGAAATTTTCGGTCCGTCCGCCGAAGAACGCGTCACGAGGATTAAGCTTTATTCTGCTGATGAGCGGATGCTCCGATACGTACTTGGCGATTTCGGGGTTTTCACGTTTGACTCTGTCAAACTCGCATTCCCAAATTTCGCGCCTCTCGTAACCGAGTTGTTGGATCTGCGCGATTTTAGCGCGTGTACTCACGAGCAACGCGTCGAAAGTACGACCCCGGGCATTCGACTTGTTGCGATTGTTTTTGAAACACTCAGGGCAGCCATGCGTATAGCAGCCCTAAAATTCAAAAACAATGGGTTTTTCGGCTGGATTGGCAGATGGTAAGAATCCATCGACCAAAAATCCCTCGCGAAGCCGATATTCGCGCGCTCTGCCTGCATGCACGATTTCGCCACCGATCTCTCGCTCGCACTGTAGCAGCCACTCGACGGCTTTTTGCGAGTGCTTTTTGTCGCCCCTGGGGACTATTTCGATACTCTGTGGCTTTAAGAATTTTTTTCTATAGAGATGAGAGCACGCGGACGCGATTGTAGTAGCCACTACAAACGGGTCCGTGTCTCCGACCTCGAGAAAAATTTTTCTGAAAGCCACACATGCGCGATGCAGAATCGACACATCCATGCGACAGTAGTCGACGATTTCCTTGCGGAAATCAAACACTGCGTTCGCTGCACGCATCTCACTGTGCCACCGCAAGAACTGCTCGCGCTCGCTCGTCGACATAGTGTGGGGCGAATAATAGTGCGCATCTGGTATGGCGCCACGATATTCGGCGTTAGCCGACGTGTTGAAAAGGTGTGGAAAACAGCCTTTTTTCGTAGTCTCACCTAAACCGAACGTAGAAGGCAAGGCGGCCAACTTCATTTGAAAATAGCTGAGACTATCGATGAACTTTGTGCGACCATACCGGATGCACAGTATTTTCTAACCATTCAGTATGATGCTTGGCGCGCAATTTATTTTACGTTCGACAAGCCGCCGTATAACGAATTGTGCATCGTACCCTCGTGCGTTGTGCGCGATGCATATTATATTTTCAAAGTCCGTTTTGTCACGTACTACAAGCTGTAGCAGCTGACCAACGGGATCTTCGGTAAATATATGTTCGCGCACACCGCACGAGGGACACCATTCTGCTATTGAAATGTCGTTAGTAGAACTTATGCAATCCGTGCAGACTTGCTGTGCAATGCAGACATTCGGGACGTGCATCTTTATGCTTTCATCGCCTCGATACGATGCTTCTTGCATCGTTTCCAGATCGTAGTAAATATAAAGATACTTTTTCGCTGAAGCATCATTTTTTATTTTTTTATCGGCTGTATAAAACAGTGCTGATTATAGCCGTGTGTCGACTTGCAATGTCGACACCAATTTTTGCCGCACTCGTGCTTACCGCGCTGCCGGTTCACGCTTTTGCAGCAGGTACCACAAATCTGCAGCACATCGCACAACCGCTTGTTCTTCGTTTTGTACGATCCCTCAGCCGAATGGTTGCGAAAACATACATCGCCGAAAAAATTGCGATTACACGATGCGCATTTTTGCAAAGCTTCGTTCTCGCTACAGGGTGGCGACACGAAACAGCGCGAACACAGCTGCCTACACTTGTGATCCTTGATATTACTGTAGCCTCGATTGCAAAAAGTACAGATAAATTTTGCCTTCGCAGCTCCAAAAATATTGACGATCACGTCGTAATAAAGCTCGGAGTAGAACAAAAATATTATGGTTGTGCAGGCATCGCTACGTCCGTCAAAAAATGGTGCTTCACCGCTGCCCAGCGAGTCTCTCTCGTAAGCAACTAAAGCTGTACCACGGGCGGTAAAATAATGCTGGAATTGACGAAGCTCTCGTACACCGCAACCATCGCGAGGTACAAGAACACTGGCATCCTGGCACAATTTTACAGCTCGTTAATGTTGTAGCTGCCTACGACTGTCGCGGATGACGTTCCACTCGGCTCGCATCGCCGGGGTATCGTTCGCCTGGAGCGCGATTTTCGCCTCGCCTACGACGAGCGCTCTCGGCAGACAGAGATTGTCACTATTGCTGATCTGGATGATGGAGCTTTGAGAAACGCTGTCGACGGTCAAATTTTTTCGTCGAGAGCCACCTGCACCTACAGGCATCTCTACGACGGTCAAACAAATGGTAAATGACTCGTCGACTCGAAAATTTGCGTTACTCTGGACGAGTCCAGACACCACAGACCATAAATCGTCGCCAGTCAGCGCGCTCGCGAGACGATACGAAAGTCCGGCCTACCCGTTGGCTAAATATTCGCTCGAAATTGAAACACCGACGCGATCGCTCCCGCTTCTGATTAGAGTTAGCAAATACTCGTAAATATCGCGTATTGCTAACTCAACCCAGCTGAGCATGTTGGTCCCACGCGGCGGTGTTTTAATCCGTAGCGTCAGACGGCGAGCGTCTGTACGGAATTTCCGTACGCGATGCACCGTATTCGCGATTATTGCGAAGCGACGAAAACGCACATCGTCACGAGCTTCCTCCTCATCCTCCTCCTGATCCGAATTAGAAGCTGCTGTAGAACCGCCGCTTATTATACTATTATTCGGCGACGGTGCCTCTTCGCTTGAGGTATCGCTACCGTAGCCGCCGCCACCGCCTACCTGCGATATACCACTAGCTGTGCTCTCCTCGAAGATCGGGTGACCCGCATCGTAGAACCGAACTTCCTGCAGTATCGATAATGTTGACTCAGCAGCACTGTTGAAGAGTCCGATGATACTGCCGGCGATGATGGGCCCTCCTCCTCACTGCTGCTGATGTTATCGTCGTCGACTGTAAAGAACAGAGCCTTCATTCTTCTGCACGACTCTGGTAGCTTCGAATGACGTCGCTGAATAAGTCAGCCATCTCGAAGGCAGTCATAGAAAATAATACGTCTTCTGAATTTTCAAGCATGTTGTTTAGCCAACGTATTTTCTGAGCACGACCGTTATTTATGATTCATAGCGCAGAAGTTTGAAAAATCACAGCCGCGTCATTTTTCGGAACTGCCTCCGTACATGGCTCCATGCCTTGATTCAGCCGGCGTCTGATAATTTAAAAAATTATTATTGTTATTAATAATAATTTGTTATTGTTATTAATAATAATTTTTTAAGAAAATTAAAGTTATTAAATAAAATGTAACTTACTTTCGTTGATGCGACGGTCGAACGAGCTGTGCTGATCGAAGCGAAGATAGCAAAGCGAAGATAGCAAAGTTCTTGAAAACCTCGGCCCTCGTAGGACCAAACTCGGGAGCATCGTTGGCTCGCTACCTCTCACGAGCTACGTGATCGCTGTCCTCTACCTCGCTTTCATCGTCAGCCTCCAAGAACTCCTCCATGAGCTCCTCCACAGGAGCTTGTATCTCATCTCGCTCCTGCTGCTGCACCTCCTGCTCCTGCTCCTCCTCCTCTTCATCCTCCTCCTCCTCCTCCTCCTCATCCTCGGACGAAGTGGCTCGCTGTGGAGAAGGAGGTGACGATACAACAAACAGTGTTGCGTTGCTGTCGCTCTCCTCAGCGTCCTCCTACAGCGTAATTCGGGCTACGAAGAAAAAAATAAGTATTATTATTTTTTTAAAACTAATTGTAGGGAGCAGTGTAAACACTTACCATGTTCCTCGATTATATGCCGCAGGTAGTACACATCGCGTGCACCGCGCTCCACCAAGAAACTGACGACGATTTTTATCACGATACTCGAATGTCGAAAGTATTTTTGAAAAAACGCTGCGATCCAACGGTACGCGCAATGCGTAAGCAAGCAGCGCAGCTCGCGGCGCAGCCTCTCCTCGGACATGCGGTGAACGCGCACATACCACTCACGAGTACACTTCCTCTGCACAGATAAGTGATCGCATCGCGAACTTCGTACGTAGCACTAGACATTTCTGCGACACGTGGTAAGCTGCCTCTCTCAATGACACGCGTTTCGAGAGAGACTGATGGCTGCGCTAGCTTACAGAGGAGTTTTGTAGACGACTCAGGGCTGATTGGAAAATATCACGCCCCTTTTAGGAGTAATTTCAACGAATAAGAAGTATCGCAAAGCAGAGAAATCGTGAAAGAGGGGGGATTTTGTTTTAAAACAAAGTGTAGCTCATATTACAGCCATAGCTGAGAAATCGGGGCTGCAAGCAGTGATCGGAAGAAATGAATCCGATACCGTAGTCGGTGTTTGCACTTTAGGTACGTAGCAGTCATAAGGCATATAGTGAACGTCTCAGAGAACGGACCGTTACCAGCGCTAGATCCCCTAACACGGACCGAACAGATTTTTATGACTCTGCGGCTGACTCTTTTAATCTCTCTCTCTCTCTTACCGGAGACCTGCAATCTTTTGTATAAACAGTTTACACTAACTCTCAAGTGTCTAGCGGAGATCCGATGATTCGTTCTCTGTGTTTTGAAAACTAATACATTGGCGATAACAAAGCCCGAATTCATGGTCGCACGATACTTCCTGGAGCTGCTTCGCGAGACAGTGAGAACCTTTCTTGCGCTCTCAACCGTCTCCGATTTTTTTCTGATAAGCCTGCACTGAATCTCAATTGTATACAAATAATCAGCCAGTCCTAGTGTAGCGTTACTCGCATTCTTAAGACAACGAAAAAGTTGAAGAGGTGGGATATCCCTCTGCTTTGCCAACGGCTTACGCTTGTGATACGGCTCGCACCGATCAGTTCGCTCTGATATTACTCTAACCCATATTTCAATAAGTGTATTGAAAAGTCGATATGGCCAGATTCTTTAAAAAAGGCCGAAGTAGTGCCAGTTTTTAAATCAGGAGAGAAACATAAAATTACGAACTATCGACCTATCTTTCTCATATCCAGTGTTAATCCAATATTTTTGAGCAAATTATATATAATAGAATTCATGATTTTGTAGAACAGAGAAATATAATCTCCAAGCAACGATTTCGTTTTATGAGGAAGATTGGTACGAAAGATGCTCTAAACTACATAACTGATGCACTATATAATAATATTGATAAGAGTAAGCCTATGATTATGACTTTTCTAGACCTGACGAAAGCTTTCGATATTGTTGACCATAACATACTACTAGCAAAACTTTATTGCATTGAAATCACCGGTCAAACATTAGATCTCCTTTCCAGCTATTTGAGCGACAGATAACAAGTAGTCAAAATACACGGTATTCAAAGCGATAGCTCTGTGGTTAACACAAGCGTTCCACACGGAATGATCTTAGGACTGCTTCTCTGTATCCTGTACCGAAATGATGTCTGGAGGGAGATCCCCCCGAGGCTATAATTTCGTATGCAGATGACACTTTATAGCCACGGTAAAAATTGGATAGAAGCCCAAGATATTATGAACAATTTTCTACAGTGTGATATCGGAGTGACTGGCATTAAATAAGTTGTCATTAAATGAAAGAAAGACTGTTTGTATCACTTTTGTGAGCAGTATCGGAAGTGTACCAGCTCAAGTTAACATCATATTATCGACAAAAATATAACTAGGGTAGAACATTTTAAATATTTAGGAATTGTTTTTGATAGTAACCTATGGTGGGAGAATCACATGAAACATATAATCAGGAAGACAAAATACGTAGTATATATTTTTTACAAAATTTCAAAAACCATGCCTACAGAAACTCTCAGAATTATCTATTATGCTTTTCTCTATAGTACCATCAGCTATGGTATCATTGCTTGGGGTGGAGCATATAGAAATAGTCGAGACCAAGTTTAAAAGCTTTCTTCTCCTTCTTCTTTTATTTTATCCTTCATCATTTTTAGACCTTCCTCTACTTTTCTGTTTATTTTTTTCTCCAGGCCTATGTACCTGTGTTCCCAGTTTTATATCATTTTCTCTCTCTCTTTTCTCTTTCCTAATCCATTTTTGTGTTCATCTCCTCTACCTTTTGTAGGATCGTGTCCATTGTATTCTTTCATGTCACAACTATATCTTTTCCCATTGTCTCTTTCTCTTGAGGTGAGCTTCTCACGTTCCCTCGTCTTGCAAACGTGTTCCTTTCTTCTACGTTTTCCCCTGTTCCCTCCCTTCTTTCTTATTTTTCTTAATAAAATCCTCTGGGCTTCTATCCTTTCTTTTTAACCCTGTTTCTTATTTCGACTTCAAACTGTCCTCTAGTTTCCTCTTTTTAGAGTATTTCCTATTCTACTTCCTCCTTTTTTTCCTCCTCTCGGTGTACCCGCACTTTTTGAATTTCTCGCCTCTTCTATCAATTTCACTATACTCGGTTGCGACGTTCTAAATCCTTGTTTCTCTATTTCGTTCCGTATTTGTCAAGTTCATCGTTCTTATCTCACTATCTTTGTCCTTCTCGCTCTATTTTCTAACCTTTACTCTCTGACGCTCACTTTCATGGCCCTTTATCACTTTACTCTGTCTTTTTCTTTCCCGAATTTTCTGTCCCTTGATTTTTTAGTCCCTTCCTCTACCTGCTCTCACCTTCTCCTTCCTTCCTTCTCCTCTATTCCATTCACTACACTGCCTTATATCCCACACCACTCTACACACTCCTTCTTACAAATCAATCTAATATGACACACGCACGCACACACACACATATATACTCTCTCTCTCTCTCTCTCTCTCTCTCTCTCTCTATCTCTATCTATCTATCTATCTATCTATCTATCTATCTCTCTCTCTCTCTCTCTCGAAGTTGAGCAATAAGGCAGCAGAATTCAGTGCTGCACTATCTCGACTAATGCCAAATGTGGGTGGGCCAACGCAGGGTCGAAGGTTACTCCTAGCCAATGTAACTACATCAATTCTGTTATACGGTGCGCTATGTTGGTAAAGTCCTAAGCACGAAAGCTGTCAACAGTTTATAGGAGAAGTACATTGCGGGTCGCTTCTGACTACCAGTGTCAGAAGATGCAGTGTGCGTTATATCAAGTATGCCGCCTACTGACCTTTTAGCAACAGAACAAAAGAATATATATGAAGAAAGCCGGCGTGGTAACATTACTCAAAAGGAAGTTTGGAAATTAAAGGAACAAACCCTAGCTGAGTGGCAAAAACGATGGGACTCCAGTGGAAAGGGGCGATGGACGCACCGCCTTATACCACGTATTGTTGGCTGGACCAATAGATGACACGGGGAAGTGAATTACTACCTTTCTCAGTTTTTGAGCGGACATGGGTGCTTTCGAGCCTACCTACACCGCTTGAAGATAGAGGATAATCCAAATTGACCAGTATGTTAGGAAGCAAACGAAGATGCGGAGCATGTCTTCTGTAACTGTTCGCGATAAGAAATGGAACAAAAATAACTCGTGCACTACCTTCAGACTAGGGTGACCCCTGAGTCAATGATGACAGCTATGATAGCGTTGAATGATGGCTGGTGCGCAGTAAACAATTACGTAAGGATCCATTCTCAAGAAGGTTAGAAATGAGGAAGAGAATAGAAGGGTAGAACAAGGCGAAGCAGCTGAGTAAAATTGTTGCTAGACGAAGGCCACTAGGTAGTAGATACAAAACGCTCCTCGGACTGATGCAGAGGAACGTAGGTCCCAGAGCTGAACTCTCACTCCCCTGCCGGATGCAGAGGAACGTAGGAACTAGGGTTGAGTACCTCTAAGCGCTTCTCAGGCCGATGTTGAGGAACGTAGGCGTCGGGGTTGAGCCTGTCCAGAAGATGGCTGGTCGATGCTGTTCGAAGTAGACGACTGGACGATGCTGCAGAAAGCAGACGGCTGGACGATGCAGAATAAAGAAGACAAGTTTGATCCTGAACTCCTAATCACCTTGGTGGATGGGGAATGTATGACAATGTCAAACTTCAAAGGAGAAGCCAAAAAAAAAAAACTAGTTAACGGGTCTTAAGAAAGTATTGTTCAACAATAGTACCTGTGGCGATCTGGTGTCGAAGGACCACTGCAGAGCTTGCTCTGCTTACGCCACACACACACACACACACACGCGCGCGCGCACAAATGAAACATCATCTTAAGGGGAGGTGGGAGCTATAGCTTTGCAAATCCGCCGCCGGGTATTTATTATTTCAAATGCCAAAAAAAAACTAAAAGCCGTATCGACATTTTTTTAGTAGAATGATTCACTTATCTCAAATATATGGCGCTCTGCTTATTATATTGATGACATTACAAATTAAAAAAAGTTAATGAGTAAAATTGGTGTTTGATGTTGTCGCTGTAATCGCATAAACATGCCTAAACACCTGCTCGTATTTCACATCTTTTACAAAAACCAAAGGTCCGATTGGTATTTTTTTTTTTCGGTACAATTATTAAGTAGACTCAACACTATGGCGCTCTGGTTTTGGTTTTTCATTGCGAGCTTTATTCAAAAGGTTGTATGAAACAGAAAAACAGTGTTTTCAGCTCTCACATCCCCTTAACATATTTTATGTAAACCAGTATAATTTTTGTGTTTTTTATTTTTTCAAACCATACTCCACAACAATAGTACATTGTTCAACAAGGATAAACTAAGCATGCGCGAGGTGTTCAAAAGTGGAGGACGCCGAAGGTGCTCGAGACGGAGATGTATGCTGAGAACATCTCACCGTAGTCTTAAATAACTTTTTTGCCCATGTCCTACGTCGTAGTATTTTTTCATGAGTGCATGAAACATCCTTTTTCGTTTCTGAGAGAGGGAGAGAGAATTATACATTCTGAGTCATGTACAACAATAATAATAATAAATTATATTTAATATTGTATAGTAAACAGCGTATGTTATGCGCAAGCTAAGCAAGCGTTCTTTGCTAGCATTAATTATTGTTTATTTAATTTTTAGGGCGAGAAAAAGCAGACAAATTATCACAGAACAATGCTTTCCGAATTAATTAAAGGAATATTGCCCGTAAATTGGAGAAGATATACAGTTCCTCGGGGTTGTACTGTAATACAATGGATAACAGATTTCAGTCATCGAGTTTCGCAATTACAAGAAGTTTCAAGATTAGTTTCACAGAGTGGTGCTAAGGAAATAAAGGTAACATATAACAATAAGTAATATTTAAGTACTTGGTAGATAATAATATTTGCTACAAAAAAAAAATGGTTTGGCTTGCTGGTCAATGCAAAATTTAGCCGACGATTTAAAAATGTCTTATGTTTCTTATCAAGACTGAACAATGCGACTATGTGCCTTTCAACACCGATACGCAAAACCTAGTGCCTCGCATTCACTAGGATTTGTTTATTCGTAGGATTTGACGTGATCGTCACCGTTTGGGAGAACGTGGGAAAGAGTGGAAAATTATAACACTTGAAAAATACAGTTTATTGCATTCCATATTTTACCCAGCCATTCTCTACAACGCGGTAGCTATGAAAGGCCTCCCGCGCAAAATGTAGCCACGCAAGGGAGAGAGAGAGAGAGAGAGAGAGAGAGAGAGAGAGAGAGAGAG
>QLSS01000270.1:112905-126272 GCA_024372645.1 Trichomalopsis sarcophagae
AGAGAGAGAGAGAGAGAGAGAGAGAGAGAGAGAGAGAAAGAGAGAGAGAGAGATAGATAGATAGATAGATAGATAGATAGATAGGTCTTTATTTGCTAAAGCAAAAAGAAAAATAATATAATAAAGATCATAGAGACTGTGTCGAATACAGTCTAACAAATATATAAAGATATTGTCATATAAAATCACATGAGATCACATTTTGTCATATATAATTATCACATTAAACTCCTCCAGCATTACGTTGTACACTTAAGATTTGGTCAAAGACCTATCTGTATCACACGTTTGAAGTCAAAAAAGAAAAATTACGCAGTACTGGAAGAATTTTTACGGCCACGGGCCGAGTCTGACTAGATTAAAACTAGATTAATGAAAAAATAAAAAATACAGCGCCAGAGGGCTCAGAGTTGTCACGATTCAGCGGCCAGCAGGTGCCGCCGTAATGCCCCTTTGAAGGAGGCGAGTGATGGCATGTTTCGCAGAGCAGAAGGGAGAGAGTTCCAGAACCGAGCACCCTGAACCTGGAAGGCCCTAGCCCCGGTTTCAGTACTCACGGTAGCGATGCTCAGCTCCTGGGGAACTCCCCTACCGGAGGGTCTGGGCTTGTGTTTATTGAACAGCGAGGCCAGATACGAAGGCTCACCGATCCGGGTTATTCTGTATAATAGAATGGCCTCAAAGTAGAGTCTTCTGGAATCGGTGCAAAGCCATTCCAGACGCCTCCGGTAGGGACTTATGTGTTCATCCCTCCTAACCCCGAAGATGAATCTCACACACGAATTGCTCAGTCTCTGTATCCGTATTCGCTGTTCGTTAGACACGTCTAGGATAGTCACAGCACAGTAGTCGATGTGTGGTTGTATAAGTGTCTCAACTAGCCTTCTGCGGAGAGTCTCAGTGGTGCAGCCTCTGATAAACCGCAGGCTATATAGGGCTTTATTTACTTTTTTTGTGATAGCATCCACCTGCGGTCTCCAAGTCAGTTTGCTATCCAGTACAACACCGAGACTCACGACCGTCTCACTGAATGGGACGATCACCCCGTCCGGCAGCGGAACCCCAGGCAAGTTCCATGATTTAATATCATTAACGTTCTTCATGGACCCGAAGAATATAGACTTAGTTTTGCCGGAGTTAAGCCGCAGACCGGAGCTCTCCGCCCAGTCAGAAACCAGCCGCGCCGCTTCTGCCAGTCGAGCCACGCCGTCCAGGAAGTTATCTTTGTTGGTGTGTAGATAGATCTGGAGGTCATCCGCGTAAAAAAGATGTTTAATTGTGTTGCCGTCGAGTATGTTTTGCAGGTCGTTGACATAGAGGGTGAACAGCAAGGGTCCCAGGACAGAACCCTGTGGAACTCCCAGATTCGTTTCAAGCCATTCTGAAGCTCCGCTTTTATTCGAAATTACCATCTGGGATCGTCCCTGTAAATATGATTTAATCCACAGGAGAGCCGCCCCAGAGAACCCCAGCTGCCTCAGCTTAGATAGTAATTTGGAAGGTGAGATGGTGTCAAAGGCCTTGCTGAAGTCAAACAGCAGCATAAGCGTCACCCTCTTTTTGTCAATTGCCATGCGTACGTCGTCAGTCAATTTTATTAACGCTGTTTGTGTGCTGTGGTGTTTTCGGAAACCGGCCTGGAAGGGGTCGATTATATTATTTTTATTAAGATACTCCGTGATCTGGGTGTGCGCGATCTTCTCGAGTACTTTTGAGAGGAAGCAGAGCAATGCAATCGGACGAAAGTCCTTAACACTGGAAGGAGCACTGGTCTTTCTTAGCGCGATCAACTGAGCCTGCTTCCAGATACTCGGAAAGATCCCCTGAGCGAAGGAGCAGTTAAAAAGATTAAGAATAAATTCGCCAATAATTGGGAGGGCCTTTACGACCACCCCGCATGGAATACCATCGACACCCCTCGCTTGCGAGGAAAAATGTGATATAGCAAGGACGACGTCACCAATACCAACAGGGGTAAAAGTAAAGCCCCCTCGCCTGCAAACGCAATAGAGTCCGTCGCATTGTCTATATTTTCGAGAGGTGATACCGATACTCCCGCGAAGTGCTCGTTCAGCTCCCCTGGCGTAAAACCAAAAAACTCCTCCTCCTTTCGCCCAGGCAGGAGGCCGAGATGACGCATCATCTTCCAAATATTTCTATTTTCATCAAGGGCGTCTGATAGTTGTTGGCGAAGGAAGGACTCACGCTCTTGAGCAGAACGCATGTCGACCTCGCTTGTGAGTCGAAGGGCCTCATCGAAAAGCTCCGCTCTCCCCGTGCGCTCATAGCGCCTGAGTGTAGCATTGCGTTTATCAATGAGGAGCCTCAGCTCTGGTCCAGACCAAGGAGCATATTTCTTACGTGGGCAAACCGTTTTCAAGGGCGCCAATTCCTCGATTGCAAATTTTATATTATTATTAAGAACACATAAAGCGCCCTCCAGATCGGTTTCGATGGAATTCATGGCTGTCCAGTCACAACAAGACAGGAGGTGGACAAGGCTAGTTGTGTCTATGCCCTTGTAATCCCGGTACGAGAAGGTGTCACTCGTAGGAGTGGGGGCGTAGATGTCTATCGAGACATGTATGACACAATGCTTGCCGAAACTAGGCAGCCACTCATTCTTAGAATCCAAGATCGTGTCGTTTTCGTCGGTCATGATAAGGTCAATCCATGTGTGTGACGATGAGGTATGATGTGTGGGACCATGCCGGATGATCTGAAGAGATAACTCTTCGGACAGACGCTTGATAGTAGCAGCGTCGTCCGAGTCAGATAGCAAATCCGAGTTCAGATCACCCATTATGATCTTATGACTATGTTCGCCGCATAAGTCCCGCAATACATCGAAAAGGTCTGAGTCCCTTTGCATCGGAATTTTCGGGGGAGAGAGAGAGAGAGAGAGAGAGAGAGAGAGAGAGAGAGAGAGAGAGAGAGAGAGAGAGAGAGATTAGATTAGATTTTTTTTAGATTAAATAAGTTTTATTTCTGTACATTGTGTTGTACAATTCAAAATAACAGTATAAAGTAAAACAAGTTATATTTTGTGTGTGTGTGAGAGATGATATATATAGAGTGAATGTGAAATAATATATATAGAGAGGAGGAGTGTAAGTGTTTGTGAGATGATTGTGAGTTTTCAAGTGCAAAAAAATATTCTTTAGCTAATTGTTTGAAGTGTGACATGGATTTAGTGTTGCGAAGGCGGTATGAGGCGCTTATATGGAATGAGCCTTTCAGCGTCTCCGTCTTGAAAGTCGGGAAGTTCAAAGGCGTCACCTCCCCCTCACAGGCCTGTGCGCGACGTGAAAGTAAAAAAAGGTCAAGATGTAAGGTGCTCGTCCCTTCTTACATCATAGATGTATCGAAGAGTGAGAGAGAGAGAGAGAGAGAGAGAGAGAGAGAGAGAGAGAGAGAGAGAAAGAGAGAGAAAGAGCGTTTACATTGTTTCTGACAAATTTCTTATTGATGCAGATGGAATCTTAAGATAAGATGTGCTCTTAGAATACGATGGAAAGGTCAATGCTGCTGACAGATGTATAGAATTTTGACAGACTATAATACCACTTATTTAAGACGACACATTTATCATACTAACGAGCCATAGGTCTTCTATGCGACAGTCATCCTAGCATTCTAAAACATACTCTTCTTGCCTACAAGTTAAGGAAAGATTTTAACCGCATTACACTGGAAATAAACGATTGAGCCAACGCAATGCCTTTGCCCGAGAGCAGTGCTTTGCGACTCTGTGCCTCCCAACAGGTTGACGAACAAAGGAGAGCATGGTAACTTTCTCATGCTTTGACGTACTCTGTCGACAGTCGGGAGAGAACTAGCGGATTTCCCGCTCTTTCTCGAGCTCACTCTCTCCTTGAGCTTGTTGGGCCCGCGCTTCTTGCTGACGCCCGATTTGCTTACAGTTCGCGCAGATAACGAGTCATGCATCAGCGCCCGCTGATTAGTTCGCGACATGCGTTGATGGTTATCTTACCCGTTCCTCGAACTATAAGACAGGCCAGCGCCGACAACAACAATGCTAACTTGCTTGTTTCTTTTGTTTACTCAGGACCTTGCCGCATCGATCAACATATCTTGTATCGACACGGCTGGGACGTTTGCAACGTCGCAGCTTCAAAAGCATTTATAGGAAAGGCTAATCTACGTCCTTATGATTTGAGCAATCACAATAATACCAGTCCCATAAAGGAAAGATACAGTCACAAATGTGTAGAACCAATAAAAAGCTCATTTAATGATCAACCAGTAACAGAGCAGATGGGGGCAACCATGGGCACTCTACGACACCCAAACTTTAAACAAATAACTGATTACTGTCACTTTAATCTAAACAAAAGCAAGGAGTTCATAGCCTGTAATCGCTCTACGCCGTATATTATAATAGAAGACAAATCTGACTTAGAATTCGAATCAGAATCAGAGCAGGACAACCTGCAAACTTCAAACGAAACCCTTACGTGAGAAAAGCCATGGCACGCTATTAATTAGACGAGGCGTGACCAGAACAAGATGCACCAGAGTGTGAAAGAGGCCCTAAAAATCTATTCAGTGGGGTACAAAGCTTGAATGATCATCCGTTCTCGCATAAATTCAATCTTGGCAGAAAACATGGTGATTGACACAGAGGTACTTATCGTAACAAAACATATATCTACACGACTAACCCTTTAGATTGGGTATTGCAGAGTCTATAAAAACACTACAGTTACTGATCAAGAAGTACGGAATAACGACGTTTGACTTTATCAGAGATTTAGGAATAACGCTGGTAGACTATGCCATACAGCAGAATTGGTGGCCATAAGGGAACGTGTATGGGACAAGACTACATTAAGGTTCAAAAATAAACTGTGAAATCATTGTTGATCAGATATTATGAATTTATTGAAATCTAGCGATCAGGTCCTTGTGTGACCTTTTCTTACAAACGCCCACACACACGTCCCAAAATTCATACTTCGAAATCGCTTACTTTTGACAATCTAATTAACTTATGCGCAGGCCTGCTACACTCGACACTATCAGTTCGGACTTTCACGATCCAAATTACATTATGTGCATCGTACATTGAACACTTTCTGCCTAATCAAAACAGCAAATAACATCTAGCATTTTCCTTATTTGTCAGTTCATCTCTATCAATCATGATATAAAACTGCGATAATTTAATAAAATTCTACACTACTACGCGTTACCAAATCAGAGCACCTCGAATGACGCTCCCCCTGCTCAGACTCTTTGGCCTCGACATTGGAACTACCTTAGCGCAGAGCGACTCTAAACCAAGGTACTACAATAGTCTCAGGACGACTGCAAATCGTCCTGAACCCAAGAGGCGCTACAGCCGTGGAATCGCACTGCCAACTTCCATGCACTGTAAGATACACAGATTTAGTATCCCTAGTGTCAATATCATATACTGGTTGCTCTCATGCAGCTCATCCCTGTGCGTGCTTGCGCGGCGAGCCTTTTGTTCGCAGAATTCACGTTGATTATCATGGAAATTTCTTACTGTCCATAATTTACAAAACAAAAAATTACCCAACTCAGCAGAGAGGCCACGCAAATTTGCCCGGGTCCTAGGCAATCAGCAAAGCAACTGTCAGAATTAAAGCAATTTAGAGTCGTGTGGAATCATAAATATTTATTTTCTTAAAACCACATCATTTTCTTCTATCTTACTAAATCATTCGAAACCAATTTTAAACGTGCTACAGAAATCAAATTATATTCAGTTCAACTATATCGCAGCGCTTCGAAATACTACTGTGTAAAGAGTTTGCGCATTCAAATTTCTATTATTTTCGTCGCAGCGCCTCAAAAGCCTACTGCGACTAACTATCAATCAACAAATATTTTCGTTTCCTGTCTGGAAATCCTACTTCGCACAATAAACTCTTTATATCGATGTCGAATTATAATCCTACAATTCTTAACAAAACCGATTCAAATGCTAATACGAAAGTATAACTGCGTAAAATAGAAATCTTCGCATATAAATTCTTATCATTTTAAATTGCCGCTCTACATGATGCTTCTCTGCCACTTGCTTCCCGCTCCGGGTTGTGATGATGATTGTTCCTAGCCGTGCTAAGTAATGCACTTTTTTTAAACAGCGATGTCGTAACTGCTGTACCCAGCAGCTTCGTTGTTCTCGTAGACATCAGGTTCCAATATTAATGACTCCGTGAAGAATAGTCGCTCCAAAATTCTTCCTAGAAAAATTCAATATACAGTATATTTACAATTTTAACTCTCAATAGATAAGAAATAAGAGCAATAAATTGAATTTCCATGCCACAATATTTGAAGTGTTTCTTTGCATTCTCTATTCCAAAAATAAACTATAACCGCGCGCATTACGCAAATCTTAACAAAACGTTGCCACTCTACAACTTGACACCTTAATACAATAATTTAAAATACTTCTAAATTCCGCTTATAACTCGAATAACTGTGACGCAAAAGTTACGTTTATATTTATAACTCTAAGTAAATAGAATATACAAAGTTACCTTTACGTCTTAATAACATTCAAACTAATTGGTATATATTTACATAAGGTACTCTGTCGCAAACCTATTTTCCATATACTTATACATTTAATTGCATTAACAAATTTCATAATCTGAGTTTAACAATTGCTATCTTCATTTAAAACTTTATTGTTGTAATATAGAGTAAATATTATAATCTTATTAATATATATATCGCCAAATTCGACCAAGTTCAATATGTAATGGACTATAGTGCGCGACAGAATGAGTAAGCGCGCTAACGAGTGTGTGAGGGGAACGCACACATATAAGCCTCCCCTCCTATGGTATGTGAGTGTATATCATGTGACCTCGATAGCTACCGAAGCTAAGCTATACTCTAAGCACTGATTATACTGTACACGCTGTTCTCGCTCTCTTGCCTGTAAGACTCCGATGTGATCGGACGTGTCGACTACTGGGCTCTCAAGCCAGACTTATAATATTACAATATATTATTATTATCTAACCTCAATCTTATTATTTATTCCACCACTCTAACATTCATATTCAAAAAAATTTACAAAATTTTACTCTCGATTTTATTGCGCGCCCCGTTAAGTGGAAAAACATTTCAACCTCGGAAAAAATCGAAGGATTCAAATTTCTTTTCTAAAATACAAAGAGGCCCTATAGTCCAATTCATAAAAACTCCGAGCCTGGCGCGCACGTGTGCTCTTGACGCGTGAACGCCTCTCGTCACTTGACTCTCTGGCCTGGCAGTCATAGATCGGCCCTTTAGCCTCTCCGTACTGAAAGTGACCTTCAAAATCCGTGGAGTAAACTCCCTACTAAGGTCGTGGCAGTCTAGGAATGATTATAAAACCATTCCTAACCGTATTAGCCTGAAGCCACGAATCGCCTTGTCGATTCGCGCATATGAGAGCCAAATGACGGAGAAACGTTCACTATAACTATTAAAGGTAGAATATATTATTGATAAAGAATAAATACGCCGTACATGCTATTATCCTTAGTAGCCCTCAGTTACGTCCGGAACAGAACTAATAAAACATACAACAGAATAGCGGGTGAGTACTATTGGCAAAACATGCAAACAGACGTCAGACAATTTGTTCGATTATGCACAGTGTGCCAAGAGAAGAAACTAGTTCAAGTACAACAACAAAATTACCTATGCTCTTTACGGATACCTCATCTCATCCATTCGATAAAATATCGATTGATTTTTTCGCACTAATGCCTTAGACCGTAAAAGAAAACCGTTACATATTAACTATCCAAGACAACTTGGACAAAATTTTGCATACCAGTACCAGTCAAACATGCAACGGCGAAAGAAGTAACACGAGCACTTAGGGAAAAACTGATTTGTTATTTCGCCTTACAAATAACTCTTATACATGATCGGAAAGTACATTTTATGAACCGGATTATGGAAGAATTCGCACGAATATTTAGAGTTAGTATGTACTTGACAACCGCGTACTATTTACATTTAAACGGAGTAATAAAGCGAATGCATCATATGCTCGAATAATACTAAAATGTACATTAACGACAACGATAATTGGAATGAAGTCTCACCATTAGCACAGAACGCATATATTTCTATAGAGCACAACGAACTGGGTTTGTCATCACACAAATTAGTTTGTTGAGGAGTACGTATGTAGAAGAGATAAAACAACAAAGACCAGACCAGACAAACGCAATTAGCACAAAAAAAGTGACATATATAGATACATGTATACAGTTAGCTATTATCCATTTACTCTAGAATGTTTCTTCTGAATCCGACGAATTATTTCAACATTCAATTTAAAGTTACATTGGATAAGTCAAACAAATCATTACGTGAGTGATGAAGCTCTCTTTTGGTCAAGGATAAATACATAAAATTTACATGCTTGTTCAATTGAAAATTTTCTTTACGAAAAATGCGATGTAACTTTTTACACAAAAAAAAAGATTCAGCTTAACTGGGGCAGAAACGTCTTGAGATACGATGGTGAAAACGTTGCGATATCGGAAAACTAGGCTGTCTTGTAAGGGCTGTAACTTTGGCTTCGACCAATGAGAATGAGCTAGAAAGCTGACGTTATAACGAGAAGACCCCTATTTTTTGGCTTAAAATATTGATTAGGTAACCCTGTGCAAATGTTTGAAAATAGCCATTTTTTCACGATTTTCGAAAATTCAATAATTTATCACGGGAGCTAGGGGGCACCTAGAGGGCTAAAATTTTAGGAATATCCATTCTTTCTAATGTACTTTAACATACAAAATCGGCGGGCTGATTGGGTGAACCTCTGCATTCGATGCGCATATTAACTTATGATAAGTTTAAAATTGGTTGAAAATTGGGTTAATTTTTAACGAAAAAAATAAGGTTATTCTTATTAAGCAAGCCAACGCCTAAGCTGTTTCTTCTACCAGGGTGGGCTCGGACGTAGCTAACCCCTACTGAGTGCTCGAGCGTAGTTTTTAGAAATATAAGTATGTGATAGTAGGGCCGGGGGAAGCTGAACTGAAGCAAAGAACCGTAGCAGCGAGTCTTAAAACTTAGATTAACTTATAAAAGCCTTAATTTTCCAAGCAAAAATCACGATCGTAAATACTTAACAAAATTCATCAACACGTAAGAGCTAAATTATTACTTGGATAAAATATTAAATCTATGGCAAGACTTTCTTCTGCCATATGGAATCGATGACATGCATTTAGTAAACAGCCTTTACTGAGTGAGAAGACATTTCTGCATTCGTATAATTGTCAGTTTGGCATCAAAATTCAGAGCAACTAATAAAAACCTTATTTATCCAAGCAAACACTATGATCGTTTATGCTCCACATAATTCAACAACAGTCGGGCTACTTCTCGTCCTCTTGACCCCTGCACTTCAGAGTGCAGCATGTCTTATGAGCTGACCTACTATTGCATCTATGCATCTACTATTTCCTGGCCTCTACCAGTTTTATAGTATTTCTTCCTCGGCTGTTGTTCTCTTCTTCTCGTCTAGTGGCACTCGCTATGTGCACTCGCAATCTCCTTGCCACTCTTCAAGGCATATCAACGTCACATGTTCGGGAGATGTTCACCGTTACCTGCTCCGCCTTGTTGTTCGCTGTTCCAGAAAGCTAAATTTCTTCTAGTGCTAACAGAAACATCTCCTTATCATAATTCCTAATCCGATTTTTCCTTATCGTTTATTTTGTCAGGAAATGTTCCGTAAAACACGCTCCTAAAAACCGTTTATCAAAAAAAAAAAAAAAAATTCCGCAAGTTACAAGCAAAATACTAAAACAAAATTTTTATCGTTATTTCGTAAAATTGCGTATTTTTCATTTTACGTCTAATAAGACTAATAATTTTAAGTTGAAGTTTTATAAATTTAATCTGACTAAAATTTTTGTTGTAAATGTTGAAAATACTATTTTTTACCGTAGTATATACGTATATTATGCTCCACATACATATTTTAGTAAATAAATTAGTGCACATTGATAAGATTTTTTTGCGTTATTTTCGAGATAAATTTCTAGTTTCCCATCTTACATAAGGCCCCGAGGGATGCGTAGGGATATTTATTTGAATTCAATTCCTACGACTTCAATTTTATATACCTTACTTATAAGTAAGACAAGTTATAAGTATAAAATATACAAGGTTTGCAAATAGTTAAAATATTCCGTAAACTTGAGTATGAATGGGTTAACGTTAATGCTATTAGTGCGTTTACAAGTATAAGGTCTAATTTTATCCAAGTATTATATATATTATATTTCTTAATATTTATTATACTGATGTCATTAATTTTTTTACAGAATTTTCCGGTATGGCTTGGTGGTTTATTCAACCCAGAAGCTTATATAACAGCTACCAGACAATGTATCGCACAAGCAAATAGTTGGTCATTAGAGGAGCTAGAATTAGATGTATTCATATGCAACAATGATAATACATTACCTGATAATTGTTCATTTGCAGTAACTGGTTTAAAACTGCAAGGAGCGCAATGCAAAAATAATCAGTTATATTTAACATCTACCATTATGACTGATTTACATGTTATAATGTTAAGGTGGATAAGATGTTCTTCTGGAGAAACGAAAAAAAGCAAACTAGCATTACCTGTTTACTTAAATAGCACACGAACAGAGTTACTATTTACTGTTGACCTAAACATAGCACCTAGCCAAGATCCGCATAGCTTCTATGAGAGGGGCGTCGCTATTTTGACATCAACAGCATTAAATTAATCTGCAACTTTAAAGGTCTCTTTATAACCATGTGTATCGAATAAAAAGAATAAAAAGTATTGTAAATGATTAAATAAAAAAAATTAAAATAACTTGTAATAATTATCATTATATCAAATGTATAAAATTGATATTCTCTATATCTTTTTTGCAATCTCGCTATGATTCCGCACATAAATAATATTCTAAAATTTATTATAATATTTAAAGATATAGGGATGGTTATAATTATAAATTACTCATTCCTTTAATAATAATTTGGATGGTAAAATTTTGAGATAGTAAAATATGTAGATAGTTAAAAATCTGTAGGGCAAAAGTTTAGGAAGATGAAAGTTTAGAAAACAGTAATTTGAAAGGGTAATAATAATGGAATTAGAGAAAGCTAAAATTACACAAAATCAAAAATTAGTCAAGTCAAAAGGTTGAAAAATAAAAATGACGTACATCATATCCTATCCTACATTATATTAAAGTGGAACAAATTTTCTCCGGTTCTCTGGGCCACCAGCCCTACGTCACACTTTTTTTAGATATTACATTATCTTTGTATATAAAAATAATAGACCATAAAAAGTTTAGGGCTTGAACAATTTTGGGCCTTAAAATTTTTGGGCCTTAAGAATTTTTAGCCTTTAAATTATTTTTTCGGACATTTTTAACCTTTAAATATTCAGGACTTCAAATTTTTCTTATGCGAAAAACTTTTAACCTAACCATAAATCCATAAATTTGGATCTTAAAAATGTTGAACCTTTAGAAAATATATGGATAAGGACGTGCTGGTAAATTTAGGTTGATCTTAAAAAACTAATTTTAGGCTGTACACAATGTAATCCTTACAAAATAATTTAAAAATCAAATAATTAAATATTAACTAGATTGTTGTTCAGCTTAATCAATGGTACATTGTGCCTCTTTAGTGTATCACGTGAATGTAAGCAAGGTAAATATGTAATGATCCTCCCAGCGTGAGCCAGAATAATGTGCTGCCCGACTCTCACTATGGTGACGTGCTGGTAAGGTTAATTTTACAAGAGTCATATTTTGGTGCTGCCTCAGTTAAATACTGCAGGTGATGCTAATATTTTTAGCGCCGTATTAAAAAAATTCTGCAGTCGATTCTAATATTTCCAGCGCTGCAATGAAAAAAAGTTGCAGCCGATTTTCATATTTCCAGCGCTCCATTAAAAAAAAAAAGTGTAGCTATTATAATATTGTACTGTTTATAATATTTCCTTGTATATAATATTCTTAGTGTAAATTTTATTATTTTTACTAATCGATTGTTCTTTTTTTGGCATTATTTATTAATAGTAACTTTAAATGTTGTCTATCTTTGACTCTAAATAGACCCACCATATAACTGACCATGACTAAAAACTGGTGGTGGCAGATAGACGCCAACTTTATTATATGACTGACCTTGTGATTTATTTATTGTCAGTGCAAAACCTTATCTAATAGGAAATTGTTTTCTACGCATATTAAATGTTAGTTCTTCTTTAGATGGCGATAAACTTATTCTTGGTATCAACTAATTTTCCAATATTCTTTCCATGTAAAATTTCTACTTGTATCAAATACTTATTGTTTAACTATTAATCGTGTTCCATTACAAAAACCTTTATTAATTTATGAATTTCTTATTAAAATTACAATGGCTCCAATTTTCAATTTTAATTTATGTGGAGGAAGTCTATTAGGAGTTAAAGAATTCAGAAATTCTGTAGGTAACATAACAACTAAGTTTTCTCTATTATCATATTCTGCTGTATCTATACTTGAATATTTAACCAAATGTCCTTCCGTAATAGCCAGTATTTTATTATTAATATCAATTACATCAAGATTTTTAGGAACGAGAATTACTTTATTCTTTAATGTTTCGTCATTCATTTTTATGTTATTTCCAAAGATTTCTGTAATAATGTCTACTTTTGATAACATGTTAACAGGTACTTCAAATAATTTTCTTCTTCATAAAATACATTTAATAACCAATTTTAAAATTGTCATCATTGATGGATACACGAAGGTTTAAATTCAATATCATGCGTCTAAAATTCGTCCATAAATAGCCATACTTCACTGAGTATTCGATAACCTTCTATTCGACTACCGTGTCAAACTATTGGTAATGTTTGTCTAAAATCTGTTAAAATGAGCATAGATTTACCACCTTATATTACTGGTACGTCACATAAATCTTGAAGAAGATGATCAACTGCTTTAAAGGCATTTCGATATTAATGATATTTTATCCCATGTTATAATTTGTACATCTTAAAGTTTTCTCCCATTTACATTAAGTAAATAACTTTTTGTAACACAAGCACGATTTTCGTGTTTTTCGTACCTATTAAGCGGGCTTAATAGTATATTGCGTACCAAGGGTGTAAAGTGGGCTTTTTTAGACCGAGTGTTATAAAAACCAATGTTATAAAAAAATAGTCTTCCATCAATATCTTACAACGGAGTACGTCTTCCACCCGCATAAAGAGACGCAAAAACAATGAAAAAAAACCTGATAGCTGCGTGAGTGAAACTAAGTGTAGGGTATCTTTGTATAGTGTAGAATACAAA